>CM050420.1:33497500-33585000 GCA_027564155.1 Gymnocypris eckloni scoliostomus | reverse complement strand
ATAAAAAAAACATTACATATATAAGTATTTGTATCAATACTGTGTGTGGGGTAAATGCCCCCCCCCCCACCTCACACATTAATACGTTTTTAAACAAAATAAAATACTTGTATAATTTATTTTCATGCAAAATCTGTTGCTCCGTAAATGTTCAATACAAATATATATATATATATATATATATATATATATATATTAAGTGTACATATTTATATATCCAAAGTGTATGATTGCATATATATACAAACCCGATTACAAAAAAAGTTGGGACACTGTACACATTGTGAATAAAAGAGGAATGCAATAATTTACAAATCTCATAAACTTATATTTTATTCACAATAGAATATAGATAACATATCAAATGTTGAAAGTGAGACATTTTGAAATGTCATGCCAAATATTGGCTCATTTTGGATTTCATGAGAGCTACACATTCCCAAAAAGTTGGGACAGGTAGCAATAAGAGGCCGGAAAAGTTAAATGTACATATAAGGAACAGCTGGAGGACCAATTTGCAACTTATTAGGTCAATTGGCAACATGATTGGGTATAAAAAGAGCCTCTCAGAGTGGCAGTGTCTCTCAGAAGTCAAGATGGGAAGAGGATCACCAATTCCCCTAATGCTGCGGCGAAAAATAGTGGAGCAATATCAGAAAGGAGTTTCTGAGAGAAAAATTACAAAGAGTTTGAAGTTATCATCATCTACAGTGCACAATATCATCCAAAGATTCAGAGAATCTGGAACAATCTCTGTGCGTAAGGGTCAAGGCCGGAAAACCATACTGGATGCCCATGAACTTCGGGGCCCTTAGATGGCACTGCATCACATACAGGAATGCTACTGTAATGGAAATCACAACATGGGCTCAGGAATACTTCCAGAAAACATTGTCGGTGAACACAATCCATCGTGCCATTCGCCGTTGCCAGCTAAAACTCTATAGGTCAAAAAAGAAGCCATATCTAAACATGATCCAGAAGTGCAGGTGTTTTCTCTGGGCCAAGGCCTGTGGATGGACTGTGGAAAAGTGGAAAACTGTTCTCTGGTCAGACGAATCAAAATTTGAAGTTCTTTTTGGAAAACTGGAACGTCATGTCATCCAGACTAAAGAGGACAAGGACAACCCAAGTTGTTATCAGCGCTCAGTTCAGAAGCCTGCATCTCTGATGGTATGGGGTTGCATGAGTGTGGCATGGGCAGCTTACACATCTGGAAAGGCACCATCAATGCTGAAAGGTATATCCAAGTTCTAGAACAACATCCCATCCAGACGTCGTCTCTTTCAGGGAAGACCTTGAATTTTCCAACATGACAATGCCAGACCACATACTGCATCAATTAAAACATCATGGCTGCATAGAAGAAGGATCCGGGTACTGAAATGGCCAGCCTGCAGTCCAGATCTTTCACCCATAGAAAACATTTGGCACATCATAAAGAGGAAGATGCGACAAAGAAGACCTAAGTCAGTTGAGCAACTAGAAGCCTGTATTAGACAAGAATGGGACAACATTCCTATTCCTAAACATGAGCAACTTGTCTCCTCAGTCCCCAGACGTTTGCAGACTGTTATAAAAATATGAGGGGATGCCACACAGTGGTAAACATGGCCTTGTCCCAACTTTTTTGAGATGTGTTGATGCCATGAAATTTAAAATCAACTTATTTTTCCCTTAAAATTATACATTTTCTCAGTTTAAACATTTGATATGTCATCTATGTTGTATTCTGAATAAAATATTGAAATTTGAAACTTCCACATCATTGCATTCTGTTTTTATTCACAATTTGTACAGTGTCCCAACTTTTTTGGAATCGGATTTGTATATATATATATATATATATATACTATATTGCCAAAAGTATCTAATGAAAGGTTTGACTGCTTTAGTAATTTCCATGAGTACAAATCTTAATGTTTAAGCATATAATGATATTCTAGGGAGTCTAATTGTATAGCAACAGATTGGACAGGACTCTTTTTCTATTCTAACATGACAGTGTCTCTGTGTATAAGACAAGGATCAAAGAGAAATGATGATTCAGTCAGTGTGGAAGAACTTGACTGGTCTGCAGAAAGCAGCTGAACACCTCTGGTGTGACTTTAAATGAGCCAAAAACTCATCACCAAACACCAATGACTTGTACATTCATTATATGGACAAAAGTACTGGCACCCCTTCTTTAGAAGAGAAAAACGCACTTCCAAACTGTGGCAACAAAGATGGAAACATAATTCATGTACTTAAAAATTGTATTTCCACCTCTGTTGCAACGGTTTTGAAGTGTATGAAATTACTGTACAAGTCATTGGTCAACACCAGGCAACTACACACACACACACACACACACACACACACACACACACATACGAGAGCTTATCCAATTCATCTAGGCATTGTGGATGACCCGGTGCTGCACAGAGACTCTTTTCAGAGCTGAAGCGGGCAGCTGCGGTGCACTGAGAGGTCCGCCAATCTTATGGCAGGAGAGACAAACAGGGCAATAAGAGGAAGAGGGCCTGAAGTTGGTGGATGTGGGCGGGGCTTGTGAAGAGGGCAGGGCTTCAGCCGAGGCACAAACGCTGAGGTCAGGACCAGATGCTCTCCACACAATAGAGTATTTCTCAGGAAGCAATGCTGGGAAGCGTGGCGCTCACCATTGTTTATCTGCGCGCGCGTGTGTGCGTGTGTGTGTGTGTGTGTGTGTGTGTAAGTGTGAGAGAGAGAGAGAGAGAGAGTGTGTGTGTGTGTGTGTGTGAGAGAGAGAGAGAGAGAGAGTGTGTGTGTGTGTGTGTGTGTGTGTGTGTGTGTGTGTGTGGGGGCATGTTTATGTGGTTTATGAGGACACAAATTTGTATAATAACATGGGTATGACATAGGTATTACAAGGAGAAGGTGATTTATGAGGACATTTTCAGTGATTTAAAACTTAAATTTAAAACGCTTATAAATCATATACAGAGTAAGTTTTTTTGAGGGAAAATAGAAATGCATCGTCTCCTGTGAGGGCTAAGTTTAGGTGTAGGGTAGGTGTAGGGCAATAGCACATACAGTTTGTACAGTATAAAAACCATTACGCCTATGGAGAGTCCCCGTAAACCATAAAAACCAACATGTGTGTGTGTGTGTGTGTGTGTGTGTGTGTGTGTGTGTGTGTGTGTGTGTGTGTGTGTGTGTGTGTGTGTGTGTGTGTGTTTATTGTGCATGTGTGAGAGAGAGATTGAAAGCAGAGAATAAAGAGCCATCTGTCCTTCATGAGCTGGACGAGGAAGATATTCGACTCAAGTTTCTCCTCGTCGCTGCCTGGATCACACCATGTCAAAATATTGAACCTGAGGTTCACCGTCTTTATCTGCGATATCACTTTCCACTAGATTCATCTCTCAAATGGTACGAGCACTGAGACGCTCATATCGATTGATATTGGAATATGTTGGAAACACTTAGTAATATCCCTCACACACACATACACACACACACACACACACACTGCTGTCTGAATGCAAATAAACCCATTCAGTCCACAGTGTTTTTGGTCCTTCTAGTATCTAAACTGATGCATGAACTCTCATGTCATCACTGGACTGGTGTTGGTCACAGCAAATGTGAATTAATATGAATATGAAGATTCCACATAAACAATACTTTGCATCATACTAACCGAATCCAAATAAATGTTTGTATATACATGTATGCTCACTCAAGACACCTTATTCTAATTATGACATACTTTTTTTTTTTAATTTGCTTTTCAATGCAACGGTCATCTGTTTAAGTGTTTTTCTGATGCGGTTCTCAAGCCCCGATTAAAAACAGACGATCAATATAGTATTAAATTAAGCTAAAATACTCAATATAGTAACTGCTATGAAGTGAAACACCTGTTCATCATGTCGTCTTTTGCGCTATCTTGCTACTATATTTTTGATACAGCACAGCACGGACCGTTTCCATCTCTGTTAACATTCATACAGAAATGCTTTGACAGACACATCTCAACAGGTCCCAGAACTAGTTTAAAGGGTTACTCCACCCCAAAATCAACAATTCGAAAAAGTGTACGCTCTTCTGCATCCGCCTCAATGCAAGGATGCGCTATTTTCATTCAAATCAAAGCTTAAATACAAGTAGAATACGCATCCTTGCATTGAGGTGGATACAGAAGAGCATACGCTGCTTGCGTTTGGTGGGGAATATCCAAAATGGCGCTGACGAGGAGAGACAGAGAGGAGACGATTTGTCGTTGAAAAATAAAAAGTTGTTTTTATTTTCTTTGCATACAAAGAGTATTCTCGTCGCTTCATAGAATTCAGATTGAACCAATGATGGCAGATGGAGTATTCTGGCGATGCTTTTCATACTTTTCTGGCCCTCGACAGTGTTATTTACTTTGCAGTCAATGAAACAGGTTTTTATCTAAAATATATTAAATTGTGTTCAGAAGACGAAACGAAGCTTTTCTGGAGTTGGAACGACATGCGGGTAAGTGAATAATGGCAAAATCATAATTTTGGGGTGGAGTAACCCTTCTTTCCTCACCCCTTTCTACTTAAAACTCAGTCAAATCGTGTAACGTGAACGTCGTCAGGTCATACTGGCGAACGCGCCATCCACTCCTCAGATTTCTCTGCCTTCACGAAGCGGTTACATCGCCCTTCGTTGTTGCGATTTCTGACCCAATTACTACCCTTGCGATTATCCATTTGCACTTCGGCGACTGCCTCAGTGGAACTTTGTTCTCCTCGCGGTGAAGTGCCATGGAATTTCGCCGCTGTATGCCACCATGCACGCGTTTCATCGCTCGCGAAGACCCACACAGTAAGTGTATTTTGTGTTTGGGTTTTTCGCATGCACGTGAGGCAGTTTATGGGACCTCTAACTGCAAAATTTGCGACGATTTCCGTCTCATAACCCTCCGCTCTCGGCTTGAGGATTATGAACGTGAATCCTCCAATTTTTCCCGGCGCGCATCGAGCACCAGCGCGCCGCCTCGTGAGAGGCCGCGGCCTCTCGTAGAGCCGCGAGCTGGGGTTCGGATGTCGAGCTCGAGGAGATGGAGAGTGAGCAGACAGGCCTCGCCTTTTCTCTCCCTCCCTCTCCTGATCGCGCACGTGCGAATTCGCCGGTCGAATTTTTGCCTGATTTTCAGTTTCCTAGCCCAAAAGCACGTGATTTCGTTTCTTTCGGGCTAGATGATATTCTGCACACGGCAGCCTCCGACTCCGAGGATTTCGGGCCTGCTTCAGCAGATGCGCTCCCGCCTAACGGCCAAGAGGCGCGGCCTTCAGCGGCCTACTCCGAGCTCGTGGACGTGCTTTCGCGCGCCACCGAAAAGCTTGCGCTGGATTGGCCCGATGAGCCCCGCGAGTCTCGAGCTTCGAAGCTCGACGATCGCTTCCTCATCGGCGCGCATTCCAAGCTTGAAAGGAGGAAGCTGCCATTTTTCAGTGATCTGCATCGCGAGATCTCCAGTTCCTGGAAGCAGCCATTTTCCTCTCGCCTTACTAACGCGGCAGCCACTGACTTCACCAACCTTGTGGGTTCTGTGGAGCAGGGTTACACCGCCATGCCGGTGATTGAGGATACTTTGGCCTCACATCTTTCACCCTCTTTGGCTCCTTCTTGGAAGTCCCGCCCCCTCCTTCCTTCCAAGCCGTGTAGGACCACTTCCGCCCTTATCGGGAAGTCCTACATCGCGGCCGGTCAGGCAGGTATGGCCCTTCACACAATGGCCATCCTTCAGGCCTACCAGGCGGATGTCCTGAAGGAAATGGACGAAGGGACCGGCTTGACTCCTGAAGGCGTGAAGGAGCTACGAAGAACCACTGACTTGGCTCTGAGATCCACCAAACACACCGCACGTGCCGTGGGGCGCTCTATGGTGGCTTCGGTGGCCGCAGAACGCCATCTGTGGCTCAACCTGACCGAGATTCGGGAGAAGGAAAAGGTGTTTTTAATGGACGCACCCATCTCACAATCTGGGTTGTTTGGGGAGGCTGTTAGCGCTGTAGTGGATAAGTTCCGCTCAGCCAAAACTCAGTCGGCTGCTCTCAAACAATTTATGCCAAGGAGAGCAAGGGACTTTTCAACTCCCTCCTCCTCTGTGTCTAGGGAGCAGCCGCTCCCCAGGAGAGAGCCCCCTAGCGGCGGAGCCCAGGCCACGCGCCCTCCCCCCACTACGGTTTTGGGAGCCCGCGGCCGGTCTTCTTCCCGCCAACAACCACGCAAGCGGGTTAACATGAAGCGGCCCAACAAGCCTGCCGCTTCGGCTAACCCGGGTCGTTCCTGACCTCCGGGTCGGAATGAGGAGAGTCGTTTCACCGTTACGGGGCGAGGCCAGACTGCAAAAGTGTTTCTGCCCGCCCCGAACGCGCTCTCCTCACTTAAATCTGTCACAGCCACCCTTCGAGGCTTGGTGTGCAGATCCAATTCACCCTCTTTTTCACTCAGGCTGGCAGTTGGGGGACGCGTTCGTCTTTCCCCCTTTGCAGCCCGTCCATTCGCCGCCGGCGAGCCGCATGTTCGGAGACACAGCTGTTTCTCTCCTGCAGTGTACGGAACCCGTGCCGGCCACCCGTCAGCCCAGCACTTCTCTCTCCGTCACCCGAGCAAGGACGCCGAGGGCTCTCCTTCATGGTGGAGGGTGCCGCTGCTTCCAGGCCTTCTCGACACCCCATCTCAGGTATGTCTTCCCTTGACACTATGATTCCTCTGTCACACTTCCTTCACGAATGGGAGCGCACCCAGGTATCGCTGTGGGTTCTCCGCACAATTCGAACCGGTTACACTCTTCAGTTTGGGAAAAATCCCCCGTTTCGGACGGGGTTCACCTGACAGTAGTAAACAGCGCCGCCAAGGCTTCTGTTCTACAACAGGAACTTTCCTCCCTCCTGCAGAAAGGAGCAATAGAGGAAGTACCGCAGTCGGAAGTCAACGAGGTTTCTTCAGCCGCTACTTCCTCGTTCCAAAGAGGGATGGCTTGAGGCCTATCCTGGATCTACGGCGCGTTTGAATCTTTCCCTCTACAAAGGGAAGTTCAAAATGCTGACGATGAGAACCATCATGTCTCAGGTCCAGGAGGGAGACTGGTTTGTCACCATCGACCTGAAGGATGCGTATTTTCACATCCAGGTCGTTCACAGACACAGGAGATTCCTTGATTCGCCTTTGGAGGAAGGCTTACCAATACAAGGTTCTGCCCTTCGGCCTGGCTTTGGCCCGAGGACATTTACCAAATGCATGGATGCTGCACTGGCCCCTTGAGGCTCCAGGGCATCCGTGTACTGAACTATCTGGACGACTGGCTCATTCTGGCTCACTCCAGGGAGCTAGTGAGTCGTCACAGGGATATCGTTCTCGGCCACATCCATTCTCTTGGCCTCAGGATGAACGCCAAGAAGAGTGTGCTCCTCCCATCTCAACGAACTGTATTTCTAGGAGTTCGTTTGGATTCCGTTCAGATGCAGGCCCGTTTGGCTCCTGCCCGGATACCAGTTTTACAGCATGTTTGGCCCGCTTCAAGCTAGGCCATCATGTCTCTGTAGGTACCTGCCGCAGGCTGTTGGGCCTTATGGCAGCAGCCTCCCTGTGTTGCCCCTAGGGCTGCTTCACATGAGGCCATTCCTTTGGTGGATGAAGGAGCTGAGGTTACACACCCACTGTACCAGCTACTCGCCTTGTCAGAGTGTCGCGCAGTTGCTGTCGACACCTGTTAATGTGGCGAGACCCGTCTTTCTCCGGGCGGGTGAGAATGGGTGCGATCCACCGTCGCCATATGATCACGACGGACGCATCAATGACAGGCTGGGCGCGGTCTTGAAGGAAGGCGGCGAGTGGAGAGTGGAAGGAAGAGTTCCTCTTTTGGCATATAAACTGCCTGGAACTCAGGGCTGTCTTCCTGGCTTTTGTATTTTCTCCCGTTCTCAGGGAGTATCATGTCATAGTCAGGACGGACAATATGGCGGTTGTGTCCCACATAAACCGCCAAGGAGGTTCAAGGTCGCGCACCCTGGACAGGTTTTGCGCCATCTTCTCCTTTGGTCCCAAGACAAGTTCCTCTCTTTGAGGGCGGTTCACGTTCCGGGAGTACTGAACCTGGCGGCGATTTTCTGTCGAGACAGAAGCTCAAGCCGGGGAATGGATGTTGAACCGTCAGACGGTATCCCAGATCTGGGATCTGTTTGGCAAAGCGGAGGTGGACCTCTTTGTTTCTCAAGAGTCATCCCAGTGCCGCTTTGGTTCTCCTGAATTTCCCGACTCTAGGCATAGATCGTTCAGCCACCCATGGCCGAATGTCAGTCTGTCGCGTTTCCGCCAATAAAGCTGATTCCGGCAGTACTATGCAGAGTGAAGGTGGCGGTGCCCGTCTCCTTCTCATAGCCCCATTCTGGCCCTCCCAGACCTGGTTCTCGGAGCTAACTCCCTCTTGTATCGGCCTCCTTGGGAGATTCCGATCAGGCGGGACTTACTGTCCCAGCTTCAGGGCAAGATCTGGCATCCTCAGCCGGAGCTCTGGAAGTTGTGGGTATGGCCCATACAGGGCCAAGGGCTGTGATTGATGGTTTGCCTGCGAAGTTCAGGAAACCATAGCCAGTGCCAGAGCCCCGCTACCAGGAAGCTATACTCTTCCAAGTGGGGCGTCTTTGAATCGTGGTGTTTGACTTGTGCAATCGACCCAGTTAACTGCCCTGTTGGTCCAGTGCTGGAGTTTTTGCAAGAAAGGCTGACAGCGCGGCTGCTACCACCCTTAGGGTTTTAGAAGCGACCATTGCAGCTCGGAGAGAGCTGGATGAGATCCCTTGGGAGGCATCGGTTGGTCTCCGCTTTTATGCGTGGGGCCAGACGCCTTAGGCCTGTTCGCCCCACGGCAGTTCCTTCTTGGGACTTGTCAGTCGCCCTCGAAGGACTAGTGACGGCCCTTTTGAGCCCTTAGAGTCAGCTTCGGATCGGATACTGACTCTTAAGGTTGTTCTTTACTGGCGCTTACGTCACTGAAAAGAGTTGGAGATCTGCAGGCTTTTTCTGTCAGTGAAACGTGTATGGACTTTGCCCCGGGTCTAGTCAAAGTTACCCTGCGGCCTAGGCCGAGGTTACATTCCCAAGGTCTTGTCCATGTCGTTTTCGTTCTCAAGTGGTCACTCTTCACTCTTTCCATCCCCTCCCTTTGCTTCAAGTCAGGATGAGAGACTCCACATGCTCTGCCCGGTCAGGGCATTGAAGCTGTATGTGGATCGCTCCAAGGTTTGGAGAAAATCTCCCAGTTATTGATCTGTTTTGTTGCTGGTCGCCGCGGGCTTGCCACGTCAAAGCAGAGGATTTCTCACTGGGTGAGCATTTCGCTGGCTTATGAGGCGCGGGAACTTCCTTCACCTCTTAGTCTTGGGCGCATTCTACTAGAGGCGTAGCCTCCTCTCAAACTCTTTTAGAGGGTACCCCTGGAGGATATTTGTGTTGCGGTAGGATGGTCCTCTCCGCACACCTTTGTCAGGTTTTACAACCTTGACATTGATACTGACTCAGGTTCTCAGGTCCTGTCTGTTTGAACCGACCGTATGTTGTTGGTTCATTATTGGGCCAGATAGGCAGCGTTTTCAGCTTGGCGTGTTTGGTATATCGTTCGATGTGTAAAGCTAAGCTACGCAGCGTAGACTTACCTATGAAAGAGAACGTCTCGGGTTACTCGCGTAACCCTTGTTCTCTGAATAGGGAGCGACGCTGCGTTTGCTGCCAAGCTCCTCACGCTGCCGACAGGGTTCTTTTCGGCAGAGAAATCTGAGGAGTGGATGGCGCGTCGCCAGTATGACCTGGCGATGTCATTGCGTCAGAGGCGTTGTCGTGCCATCAGCCAATGAATTGGCGTGATTCTATATGGGCTCAGACTCGGTCACGCGGAAGGCGTTCCCGATGCGTAAAGCTAAGCTACGCAGCGTCTCGTTCCCTATTCAGAGAACAAGGGTTACGCGAGTAACCCGAGACGTTTTCATAACCACTCGTCACTTGCCCACCGTGGCACCGTTCTTCACCGTCGTTTAGATTTTTTTTATAGTAATACAAATAATTTAATTCAGTTAGAGGACACTACAATTAAAACTGAATGCTGCTGCTCGATGCAGCGCACCGAACAATCGAGAGTCGTGCATCACAGAAGTCTAGGTCTGCATTGCCGCGACTGTCCCGACCAGATTTCTTGCGCCGCGGGATTAATTTCCTGAATAAAACGCGGCAACGATCGGTAACTCTGGTGCAATTTGAACGGGAGCGGGCGGTCTAACTATATCCCATTCCCGACGTCCTTTCAGAACAGCATATCTGCGCTTTATTCTTATCGAGCTCCGGTACAGCCTGCACTCGGACCGTTATGCACGCGCTGCATGCTTGAACCAGTGCTTCGTTTTATTTGCGGGGTCTGAGCACAGCATGTACAACGATGCTCAGAGCAGTCTAGCAGATATAATATAACGGCTCTCAAACAGAACAGGTTGTGATGAGTAACAGAGCAGAATAAGGATGGAGTGTGAATGCGATGTCGTTGAAGGACGTTCAATTTGTCTTTCCTTTTTTCTTTTTTTTGTATTATGCTTATTCTATCATTTTAAATGACAGACTGTGTCGAATTTATTTATTTTTCTCTGCTGCGCTTTTCACTGTGTTAACAGAAAGATGTTAAATTAATGTAGTGTTTTGACAAGTCGAAAATAGCTATTAGGCTAAACCTACATTATTTTCCTATTGTGTTGTAGGCTGAATGTTAGCATAAACGAATTGTATCCTGACAAAACGAATAAAAATAAGGATTACAATTTTGATATAACTTTTTTTCCTCTCTGTGAAACTTTATTCCGTGTTGGCAGCAAAATGTTATTGACATTTTTCTGTCAATAAATTAAAGACTCTTGACAAGACGAATAAAATAAATACAATTTTGTGCAGACTAAACTTTTATTTGTTAGCCTAGCTCTCTGTCTTTCGTCAGAAATGTGAACAAACAGTGAATATATATCGCGGGAGCGGAATAAAACCTCAAACAGTCCCACGCAGACCTCTACATCACAGATCAGATTTAATTTATCACGTGAAGAGAGATGACTGACAAGAAGAGTGAGGTGAGACAGACAAGAAGATGCGGAAGAGTTTCAAAACCAAATGTAAAAGCGCCCGTTTTTAGCCTGTTGACTTCTGAGTCTAACATTAATCTAAGTCAAGGAGAAAACTCTACCAAGAAAACGAGGTAGAAAACGAGATCTACCAAGTGAAAAGTAAATAAATGATCAAATAAATATTAAATCAACTAAATAATTAAAAAGGCTTGTTGGGATGTATCTTTAGATTGCATTAATTTAATAATAAAAAATAAAATATTGTTTTATTATTATTCTCTATGCCATCAGTAGTTCCTCTAAGAACAAGCTTTTTGGAGCGTCTGATGCCCGTATGAACACCACTGATCCTCACAAACTTCTCCAACACACGCGAGCATCCGTTATAAAACAACTATGTGAATATACTGAGCTGTATTCAAGCAGAAATATGAGTGCGCTGGGAGCGCACATACACGGTTCGTTTGTGCATCATTTATAACGGACATAACGCGCGCCTAATGCACGATCCTGTATGTGACTGTAATCATCTTTACCCTGATTACAATAGTCGTCCATCAAAACTTTAGGCTACTAGGGTGACACTGGCTTCTTTTATCCATCCGAGAGCTGTAGTTTGTGTATCATGTGCTCATACAGCGGTTTTGAGCAACCGTTCAGTCTGTATTACACACGATGAGAAATATGTGCTGCTCCGAAACACAGAATATGTAGAGAGGTGGTACTGTTATTTATTTATAGGCTATATATTTTTTTACATGACTTAACATGCGAGTCATAATATTAGTGAATATATTATATTGTAGTTTTATCTCTCGCCCCCCTGGTTGAGAAACACTGACCTAAAGGACGATCTTCCAGCATTGCCTTCGCGATCAATCTATTGGGCATCCTTGATCTATATATGTGATGTAAAAAAAAAAAAAAAAAACATTAATTTCTCATTTATTTGGTTCCACAGTATTTGCTGATTTTTATTTTATTTAAACAGTGCTTGACGCAGAATTGCCGCTGATATTAAAGTCAAAGTAAAACGCGCACAGTGCTTACAGGGTATTGTAAGCCCCCCACCCCCACGGTGATACCGTTATAACCGGTGTGACATCAGGACGATTAACCAGTGGGAAAATTTCCTCACCGTCACAACCCTATAGGGTACCCAGAAGTCTAGGATTGGCTCTGATCGTAATAAGGCACTCCAAGTTTAGCACATTTATGACTTTAAAGTGACACCCACCGCTAAAATGAGCAATCCGAAACGATTTTCTATTGTGAAAGTAGCACGCGCGAAAAACTAGCAGACGTGTCAGAGATCAGCTCCCTCTGCTGGTCACACGCGGCTGGGCCAGTGACCTGTAGGCTTCACCCCTCGGGTTTTCACAGCACATCAGCTGTTATTTCAATTTGGGGCCTTTAGAACACACAAGAGGCCATTTAGATAAACGAGGACAGCGAAAGGCCTCTCTGATGTTATCCGACAGTGTGTAACTCTGAATTTTAACACATAATAAATCACACCGATTTGATCAAACATGCCAACAATGCTTATAGATAAACTCTGAATCTACTGGCTAGAAGAGCATTTGCTAATCTGAAACACCAGATTCTGTGTCCATAAAGTCAGAAGGACAGCAGCGATAGCTGGATGCACCCAAACATCTTCACCGATGACCGACCAATAGGCTTGACAGCTGCATTTCGGACGTGTCATGTGAAAATAAAATAACTCTCAATCACATGCATTTTACCAAAGCTATCTGAGAGAAAGAGTCTGCACGATTTATAGATAAACTCTGAAATAACCAGCCGCTAGCAGCACCGTTACCTGAAATCAGCACAGGTACCGTTAACAACAACAAACCAGCAGTCTGATCTATCAAAATGGCTTTTACCACAGCGAGATCACATCTGCTCTCTCTGTGGTCCGCTTCACAGCAGAGCTGCCGCTAGATCAAGCAGCGCAGCCATTTCAAAACATCCACACCATGATCTCAAATCTAGCACAGCCTTTAGCACACCATTAACGGACTCTAAGCCAATCCTGGGATACGCTCTCGGTGCAGCCAGCACAGTTTCTGATCAGAGCTAGCTAAGCCATCCGCCACAAATCTGTGCGATTCACAACGGTCTACACATCCGTGCATGGCCAAAAATAAACCTACACTTGCCTGTATGTCAAGTGAGAATACGGTCCCTTCCACCGATGGCACAAACGCTCCTGTGCGATCAAACGCTAATCCGTTCTTTGTGTCAGCGGCTGACTGAGAAGAGTACGATCCACACAGGAGAAGCGAGCCTGAGGCCGACAGAGACACAGCGGATCCGGAGAGCAGAGGACGGCACGGGATCTGGAGAATGAGGAGGAGCAGATGGGGAGGAGAGAGGGGTGGGGGAGAGAGAGGGATGGGGGGATGGGGGAGAGAAAGAGAGAGGAGGGAGGGAGAGAGCAATGGAGAGGGAGCGGGAGAGAGGGAGAGAGAGAGAGAGAGGGAGGGAGGGCAGAGAGAGAGAGAGAGCAATGGAGAGGAGGCGGGGAGAGAGGGAGAGGGCAGCGAGAGGGATCAGGCATAACACTGCTTTAGCAGGAAACAGCAGCTGGGACAGCGAGCGAGCGAGCGAGCGAGAGAGAGAGAGAGAGAGAGAGAGAGAGAGAGAGAGAGAGAGAGAGAGAGAGAGAGAGAGAGCCTGGGTCTGTATATCATCAACGGTAGGTTACGAGGGGACACTTTAAGAAGATTCACATTTTGCTCACCTCTTGGGAATAGCACAGTTGATTATATGATAACAGACATAGATCCTTCATCTCTCAGATCATTAATGAAGGGGTCAATCTTGCTGTAAAAGATATCAAGTACATATTTGAAAAATCAGCAAAACTATCCAAATTGAAAACAAAAAATGGACAAAATCAAATACTCAAAAATGACAAAAATTGGTTTGATCAGACCTGCCAAACTATTCGCAAAAACCTGAGAACATTGTCACATAACGATCCCAATAATGCAGAGATCCGTCATCTTTACTGCGCAACACTAAAACAATACAAACATACACTCAGAACCAAAAAAGCACAATACACCCAAAAACAACTAACAATAATCGAGAAGTCAGTGAACACAAACCAATTTTGGGATAATTGGAACAATCTGAAAAAATACTGATCATGAAGAATTGCCCATTCAAAATGGAGAAATATGGGAAAGTCATTTCCAAACATTGTTTAATAAAGTACAAACAGACATGAACTGTAAGCAAAATCAAACAATCAACCAATTAGAAAAACTAGAATTAACAATCAAAGATAACCAAAACCCATTAGATTTCCCAATAACTGACAAAGAACTTAAAGAAAAAATCAAAAACCTCCAACTCCAAAAAGCATCAGGACCTGATGGGATATTAAATGAAATGATAAAACACACAAGCAGCAAGCTCCAATTAGCCGTTCTAAAACTATTCAATGTGATCCTGCGTGTAGGTTACTTCCCCGACATCTGGAATCAAGGCTTGATAACACCAATCTTTAAAAACGGAGATAAATTTGATCCTAACAACTACAGAGGCATCTGTGTGAACAACAACCTGGGAAAGTTATTCTGTAGCATAATAAATGCTCGACTACTAGACTTCATCACCACACACAATGTACTGAGCAGAAATCATATCGGATTTTTACCAAATTACCGTACATCTGATCACATCTATACATTACATACTCTGATTGAAAAACACGTTCATCAAGATAAAGGGAAAATAAATGCATGCTTTATTGACTTTAAAAAAGCGTTTGACTCAATTTGGCACCAAGGACTATTCTACAAACTTATTGAAAGTGAAATAGGAGGTAAAACCTATGACCTCATCAAATCAATGTACACTGAATGTAAATGTGGCGTAAAAATCAACACCAAACGTACAAGGTATCTTTCCCAGGAGCGTGGAGTGAGACAGGGCTGCTGCTTAAGCCCAACATTATTTAACATCTATATCAATGAACTGGCGCTCAGTCTGGAGCGATCTGCAGCCCCTGGCCTCACTCTACACGACTCACAGATCAGATGCCTGCTGTATGCAGATGATCTGGTCCTGCTGTCTCCCACCAAACATGGTCTACAGCAGAACCTGGACCTGCTGGAGCAATACTGCCAGACCAGGGCCCTGACAGTCAACCTGAAGAAAACCAACATTATGATCTTTCAGAAAAGATCCAGATCCCAGGGAACACAACACATATTTACATTAGGCACTAACCAGATAACACACACATCACACTACAACTACCTGGGTTTGAAAATCACATCCACTTGAAACTTTAATCATGCTGTGAATGAACTGAGAGATAAAGAACGCAGGGCCTTCTACGCTATAAAACGGCAATGTCCTATAGAAATCCCTATTAGAATTTGGCTGAAAATAGTAGAATCAGTAATTGAGCCCATTGCACTCTATGGCAGTGAGGTGTGGGGTCCACTGATAAACCCAAGTCAAGATCTCACCAAATGGGAAAAACATCCGATTGAGACCCTGCATGCAGAACTCTGTAAAAATATATTACACGTGCACCGGCACACAACAAATAACGCATGCAGGGCAGAATTAGGCAAATATCCTCTAATCACTAAGATACAAAAAAGGGCAATTAAATTCTGGAAACATCTGAAGCTCAGTGACCCCCGATCATACCATTATAAAGCCCTGCAATACCAAGAGATGAGCAAAGAAAGCAAGCCCTTCCTCCAGCTGATCCAGAGCTTCAGTCCTGATGCTTCACTAACATCTACTGATGGTCTAAATCACAACATCAGAACCAATCAGATCACTGCACAAATCAAACAGAGCTACATCACTCATTGGCAAACCCAAACTCAACAACAGAGTAAAATGCAATGCTATCTGTCCCTAAAGAGAGAGTACAGTATGGCAGAGTATCTGTTCACAGTGTCAGATAAGAAACCGAGAAGCACGTTGACCAGATACAGACTCAGCGGACACAAGCTGATGATAGAGACGGGCAGACACAGACAAACATTGCTGCCCCGAGCAGAGATTGTGTTCACACTGTGACCTGAATCAGATGGAAACAGAACTGCACTTCCTAACAGAGTGCTCCAAATACACAGATATAAAATACAGCAGATCCATCCCACATTTACAACTCTTCCAGACCAGGAGAAACTAGCGTATCTGCTTGGAGAACAAAAGACCTGCTGTGTGTTTGCTGCTCAATATGTGTCTCTCTGTCACCATAGAAGAGAGACACTCCATCTGCCCTGAGCTGATGGTCCCAGCACATGTAGATTATATTATGACATATTACCCCATTATATTACTTAAATGTATATTTTGCCTCTGTAAATCTTATACTGTACTCTAGTTAATTTTATTTCTATCACATACTTACAATAGTCATTCATTTTGCACTACATATTTAATACGGTTGAAATATTTGTTTTATTACTATTATTATTTTTATTTCTGTTAATTCAAATGTGCACTACTTGTGAGCAGCCCAGCTACAATTGCTTTGGCAATACAAATGTATAGTTTTTGTCATGCCAATAAAGCACACTTAAATTGAAATTGAATTGAAATTGAGAGAGAGAGAGAGAGAGAGAGAGAGAGAGAGAGAGAGAGAGAGAGAGAGAGAGAGAGAGAGCTGGAGTTTCTGGGTTACACAGCGCCGTTTACTGCACACCATTACAATAGCCATCTGTGGAAGGGGAACCTCTGGAGGAACAAGCACCTGTTAACTGCTCCGTGAGAGTGGCTCCGGCCCGCAGGAGTGCAGGGGGTGAGGAACGCTCCCTCCAGCCACACAACAAAGGAGCACAAAGACTCGCTCATGTGAAACGCGTGGAGCCGCTTCTCAGTTCTGCTGTGTCATGCTGGACGAGCTAAACAAAGCTCCCCGCCGCTGAACACTGCACCGAGTGTGACGCTCTGTGTTTAGAGCCTCTCAAAACCTAGCGGTCTGTCTGGACCTTACACATCAAAACACCCATTCTGCTCTTTTCAGCAGGAGTTTCTGGGCATAAACCATGTTTTCAGGTGTCACAGTCTCAACATGTAATGTTTGGCCAACACAGACACTGTATCGACAGGCATCTGTGGGTTTATTGAGACACTGTCTGTGTTACATGCACATCCCCCGCCCAAACGATCAGTCTTTTGTGCTTTATTCTTTACATATGCAAAACCACTGGACTTCACAGCCCCGTCCTTCCACACAGCAGCTCCATTACGCACACGCATGTGTTGTGTGTTCCTCGGATGTGTGCCTCCATCTTGTCCTCCATCCTGCTGCATGAGCGGGAAACGCATCCAGATCACACACCAGCGGCTCTTAAAGGGCCAGTTTGTGCACAGATGATTCCTGCTCTTGATCATTTAAAACAGATAAAGGCATAGTTCACTCTAAAAATAAAGCTCAGTCATCGTTTACGCACGCCCTAAAGCCGTGTACAATTTTTATGTAAAATGTTCTGCTCACTCTTGCCCATATAACAGCAGGTGACTTTGCTCAAGCTTTAGCATCATAAACCTGCACATCACACGTGTGTTGTACATTACAAGGGTTCTGCAAAATCCCATCCTCGTGTGTGATCATGAGAGTGTGTAAGGAAAACACAGCACCCATGAACCTCATAAATAACCGGTTAGGGCATACTGTGACCCGTCTGGTGAGCCTACATTCTATCCTAATACTGAATAAATGGCACCTGGAGTTCAGTTAACTAACTTTGATGGCTTCAGTATACAGTAATCCACAAAATAATGGCGTACACGAACAGGAGTATACTGACCACTACTTTAATGTGACGTCTGGTGCGGAGTGTTTTTTATCATGTAGTCTGGGTCTGGCTAGCTTTAGCATCATGCACTTCCAACAATCAGATGTGAGTCAGATTTGTTTTACTGTTGTTAAGATGCGATAATGACTGCCTGCATTTTACATTTGCATGGTGTAATGATAACATATAATATATATATTGTTATAAGGGAAACAGGTCAATTTAGCTCAAAGGGAATCATTAATGATTTTATAGGGAATTTGAACAGACTCACTGTTTCACGGCGATTCACCGAACAAGCCGTATAACAAACTCTGCACTGGATATTAAAATCCCAAAATATAGTGTAAACACTATTAAATAGCACAGTAACAAAATCGACAGATTAAGGCATTAACTTATGAGCACAAAACACAAGATATTTCTCTTTTCAATATAAACAAGACTTTATTTATATAATGCTAAGACATGTAAACTAATCTACACATGAACACAAGCATTCACACATTCACGTTGCAGAAAGAGAGAAAGTGAGGAAAGGATTAGATTAAGAGAATGAGAATTTGATATCCCACGTTTACAGCAATATGTGCAATTGCATAAACCTGAACAACCATCAATCACTGATTTAACACTCGCATTGAGTTTTCAATGAGGCTAAAATCTATTTTCAATATTACACCAGTTTCAGCAAAGTCTGGGGTTTGTACTTACGTTGCTTTTGTGTTTAAAGGATTCCTTTGTGTCCTTTGCAGAAAAGGGTTTCTCCGAAGTCGCTGATTGGCTTAGAGTTCAGGAGTCGTTGAAGTGGGCGTTGGCTGGTTTGCAGAGTCTTGGGCTTGTCGTCTTTGGCAAACGCAACTTAGCACACGAACTCAACGGAAAGAAAATAAACTAAAGTCAAAGAATAAAAGGATGTAAAGAGGCTAGGTGGCTTTTCTTCTCATCATGGTAGCAACTGGCTAGGTGTGGTCCAGAGCACATGGCTGAAGAGAGAGTTCATTTTTCCGGAGAGAGAGAGTTCAAGAGAACGGAGCATTCAAGAGCGAGGAGAAGTTAAGAGAGTTAAGAGAGTTAAGAGAGTGTCCTGGGTATTTATTCTCGGCCTTTAGGGACCTCCCAATGGTTGTCTTGACCAATTAGATCCCATGCTGGCTCTTTGTTTCTTCACCCACTCAATAAATCAACATGTCATGTTCAGTCACATTGCCCGAATTTTACATTCTCTTGCAAAGTATCCTTTTGAATGTGATTTCTATAACCAGAATATGATGCATTTGACAGGAAATCCATCAAAAGAAATGATTAAAGCTATACTTATGACACTCATACATACCAAACATGACATTAACCCTTAAGGCTTACGCTATTCAATACTAATTAAAAGCACGATAAACACACTGATTAAAACAAGGATAGTCAAATTTGTGGGTCACATACATAATATGCAGTTATGCATATAAATTATTATTTTCATTAACAATGAGAATGAAAGTCCTTTAAGATGATTTTACAGTCTGTAGCTGTGATTTCTATCGCAGATTTACATGTAATGGTCACATGTTGCGTCTCTTTGACCATCAATATTTATTCCTCAAATGTATTACCAAATTCCTGCATTGGAATTATCATTAAGTGTTCCTTTGGTTTTGCAGGCTGTATTCAGACGGGCTGGCGCTAGGGGTCTGATTTATGACTTCCTGCTGTTGTCTTGTGGAATTCGGCTTCTCATGTTTCAACCATGCTTCGATCGAATCTTGATTTGCCAATTATTCGGTCCTTGATATTCTACAATGGTTTTTAAAGGCTGGATGCTACCAAAATGAGACAAACCATGAATGCAAATTCCTCCATCCATTCAGATAGGAAAGAACAATACTCAACACTGCTTTTTTTAGTGTCTATGTAAATATTCAACCGTTTCATGAATTAGCTGATGCAGGATATTACCACTCCACTTCAGATTGTCCTGTGACATTTGAGCCTGTGCCACAACAGAACGATTATTTCTAGTATTCACCTAAAATCATAGACCCTTTCAACTAGATATCACACTATAGAGACTATTCTCCAAACTAGAACATGCAAAAAACATCCAAACCAATTTAAGAGTAACAATTTAATTGATGTTAAACAAATAGAAAATGTGTATAATACAGAGAAACAAATGATAATGCTTGACTTATTGAATCAGATACCTTCCTTAGAAAGCACTTTTGTAAATGATATGATCACTGATCATAAACAAAATGTGCTCTTTGACACAAACCTGGCTAAAACCAGATGAATGCATTATTTTAAATGAGTCTACCTCGAAAGATACTGTTATAAACATGAGCCACGTCTAAAAGGCAATTTATACAATTTATAACAATACTCAGTATTTCTCAGAGGGCGGGTTTCAAGTATAACTCTTTTGAAGTAATGCTTCATATAACATTATCTATAGAAAAGTATTAAAGATAAATCCCATGTGATGTTTGTATTGGCTACTGTATACAGGCCACCAGGGCACCATACAGACTTTATTAAATAATTTGGTGATTTTCTATCAGAGTTAGTGCTGGCTGCAGATAAAGTCTTAATTGTTGGTGATTTTAATATCCACGTTAATAATGAAAAAGCAGTGGTGGACAAAGTACACAGATCAAGTACTTGAGTAAATGTACAGATACGTATAATACAATATTACTCCAGTAAAAGTAAAAGTACTGCTTTTTCAATTTTACTCGAGTGAAAGTACAAAAGTAATAATTTTTGTATGTACTTAAGTAAAAAAGTACTGATAGACAGATTTATTTTGCAATTTTATATAGACTACTTTTTAATTTTATATTTGCACATATTTTTATAATCATACTGCCCAAAATACCTGGGTTTTTCCCAAAATAACCACTATATAGAGTCAAGATATATATTTGTTGATATGGACTACGTTGATGAGAGTGATGTAGTAATGTTCACTGTGAAGCTTACACTGCCATGTACCTGAGAGAAAACAGATTTCACCATCTAATTTTCACCAGTAAGAAAAAGTGTTTTAGAACTTGTTGTTTTGCAGAACGTCAGTTATATATGACATGAGAATTAGGCCTGAAATTAGGAAGAACATTTTAAGGAAAATCTAATTATATTTTCATAATGATTTTTTCTTCTCAAACGTTGTCTGTGGTGTAAAACACCCTGGTCCAATGCCCCAGAGAATCACTTCCCACTCTGATAATTACTGTAGTTACTATGTTCTGAACATTTGAATCAGTGAGTTTTCGACTCGAGAACAGATGCAATCGGATCATGGCAATTCGTGAATGAATCGTTTGTTGCGATTTGCGAACCGATTGAACAGGTTCATTGAAAAGAATCAGTTTGTTCATGAATCATACACCGCTTCTGCGTCTCGGAGCACGTGATGTATTATAAGGAGTAACGATATGTTTTATGAAATGTAGTGAAGTAAAAAGTGCGATCTTATGCTTTGGAATGTAGTGAAGTAAAAGTAAAAGTTACTCAAAATAAAACTACTCCAGTAAAGTACAGATACTTGAAAAATGTACTTAAGTACAGTAACAAGTAGTTTTACTGTTACTGACCACCACTGTGAAAAGATACATTAGGATCAGCGTTCATAGACATTCTGAACTCTATCGGGGTTAGACAACACGTGTCAGGACCTACTCATTGTCAAAATCGTACTTTAGATTTAATACGGTCACATGGAATTGATGTTAATGGGGGTTGAAGTTTTGCAGCAAAGCGATGATATATCAGATCACTATCTAGTCTTGTGTAAACTCCATATAGCTAAAGCTGTAAATTCAACTCCTCGTTCACTTCTACCACAAAAGACTGCTTTGTAAGTAATCTTCCTGATTTATCTCAATTCCTCAGCATATCCAACAGCGCAGAAAAACTTGATGATGTAACAGAAACTATGCATTCTCTCTTTTCTAGCACTTTAGATACGGTTGCTCCTTTACGCTTAATAAAGATTAAGGAAAAGAGTCCAAAACCGTGGTATAATGAGCACACTCACGCCCTAAAGAGAGCAGCCCGGAAAAGGAGCGCAGCTGGAGAAAAACTAAACTAGAGGTATTTTGTATTGCTTGGCGGGAAAGTACCCAATCCAACTGAAAAGCATTAAAGGGGTCATCGGATGCAAAATTCACTTTACAAGTTGTTTGAACATAAATGTGTGTTGGAAGTGTGTGTACACATCCATCCTATAATGATAAAAATCCACCCAGTGTTTTTTTTTTAATTCCTATTTTAAAATCCTCTTTCTCAAATCAGGCTGTTCTGAGATTCCTGTCAGAATGACGTAGTTCTGCACAGGCCCCTCCCACGATAGTTGATTGACAGGACTGTCTTACCTTAATTCCACCCCCCTGAGTGAGCTGAGAGCTGTCCTCCGGTGCAGGAAAGACAAGATGTCTCAGATTAAGTGATTGAGGCAAAACGCAGCACGGATGTTTTTATGTAAATGTGTCTCTGAAGGGAACAGACTATCCTCAGAAATGTGTCATTGGCATTTTCATTTCATCTTGCCTGATAAAGCAGTGTTTATGAGCGGCGTGCTGCTTGTGTACAGCCGTTACCGGGGAATCCGCTATATTCTGGCTCCTAGCGCCACCCCGTGGCAGAGAATTAATTTGCATTTCCAAAAATGTGAAAGAAGTTAATGTGCTTACTAAAAATCTAAACAATTAAGACTGTAATATTTATATGTTTTAAATTGATATATGAATTCATATGTTTGACTTATCCCTTTTCATAAAAGAGTTTAAAAGCTGAAATGCGAGTTTAAGATTTTTGTTTTTGTACTTATATGATACCATAGACATTATATGTCATTATATGATGCAGACGGTGTTGATTTTACTTGTGCACCTCTTAAAAATGGTCATAAATTGCCTTAAATAGATTTTTTTACATTTTGCAGATGAAATAGAAATGTATTTTTGTATTTGTCACATACAGAGTATAACCAGCAGTGAAATGTGTTCTCTGCATTTAACCCATCCAAGTGTACACACACTTGGAGTTGGAGCAGTGGGCAGCCGACGCTGCGGCGCCCGGGGAGCAGTTGGGGGTTCGGTGGCTTGCTCAAGGGTCTCACCACAGTCGTGAACAATTCCTGCCGGAGCCGAGATCCGAAGTCCGACGCTCTAGTCATTAGAGCCATGGCTGCCCCAGATATCCTGTAAATACTGAAATATAATTCTTTCCTTGATATTTGTTGATGTTGTGTATTGAAAAAGTGTCTGATTAACATTTAGACACCTATTTGAGTTTCTATTTTTATTTTTTACTACTTTTTGAAGTTGTACCTGCCCGAAGAGTACCTGCCCGAATGGCTACCAGGGATTTTGAGCCCTGTGATGATATCACTGAATTCAATGATAAACTGCCTTTTCACTGAATATTTGGCTAAGATACAACTATTTAAAATCTGGAATCTGAGGGTGCAAAAACATCTAAATATTGAGAAAATCACCTTTAACGTTGTTCAAATTAAGTTCCTAGCAATGCATATAACTAATACAAAATTAAATGTTGATATATTTACAGTAGGACATTTTTTAAATATCTTCATGGAATAGATCTCTACTTAATATCCTAATGACTTTTGTCATAAAAGAAAAATGTATAATTTTGACCCATACCATGTATTGTTGGCTATTGCTACAAATATACCCCAGCGACTTAAGACTATACACATTTTTTGCTTAACTAAATTAACCAACTATAAACTCTAGTTTTGATTTAATGTATGAATAAGGTAAGAACAAATACATGGACAAAAACTGTATAACTGTTTTTCCCCCGCCATTGAAAGAGCTGCTGAAGGTTTCTGCTTAAACACTTGTTCAGAAGTCTTAACACAGCGTGTGGAAACAAGAGTAATACTTGATGAAGACAAACATAAAAACAGCAGCACTTATGCAGTGTCAGTGTAGAAATCTATTGTTTTACAGACTCTCGTCAGGCTAAAATAAAGAACACTCATTTAAATACAAAGAAAGACGATTCAAACTCACAGTCAGTCAATCACAAACCAGATGGAATTAAATCCTCCAATCACAGCACACACCCAGAAAGAGGCCTCCAATTAGCTTTGAGCACAGGTTTACACTGCATTTATATCAACTGCATTCTCTGTCCTATTGAAGCACTTAAATAGTATATAGAATATAGTTTTATATATATACTGTCATAGTCGCTCAGAAATGAGAAAATCCCAGTGTCTTAATTTGAGTTTGCCGTTGCTGTATCACTGAAATTTGTCAGAAGTAAGACTCTCTATAAGAGCAATACTATATTCATCTTACAAAATAAACCATTACACACTAAACGGACAGATTTAGAGACTCCACCTGTCCACTCTTTCCATCATTTTGTTTCGATACTTGACTTAAATAGATATAAAAAAAAGATATAAAAAGTAAAATAAAGTAAATCATTGGTTCACATCTTTCCCCGTAGCATCTGTATCGTCAGCATGTCCCTCGCTGGTTTAAAGGGGACATCAGATGCCCATTTTCCACAAGTTGGGAGGATTTTTTTTGAGTTTTCATGAAATGTCTACAAAACACTTTAAAATGTCTCAATGGTCCTTTAAAACCTTACTGTCCTGTTTACCTTGTCAAAAACAGCTCTGTTCACAGCGACCCATTTCAGTGCCTGACTCTTTAAATGATAATGAGCTACGGTGGCATGTGCCTCCTCAGATTTTATGTGCAGCTAAACGTTTTTACAGCACTGCACATCATAACCAGTCACACACAGCGTGCAGATGTATCGTGGCTGCTGTGTGTCACATGACAAGTATGTCGAAACCCCCACACAGTAATGACCATCAAAACAACACTAATCCTCTGCATCTTCAGTGGCTCTGGTGTCGGTAGAAATGAAACCACAGGCTTGAGCTTCTCGTCGCTGCAGCTGCTCGCGAGCGGAGAAAGAGGCCGGAGATATGCTACTAAGGGATGGTCCGTCAGGGCTGTGGGTGGGGCTTGAGCAATATGATGTCATACAGCTCAGAAAATCAAAATGGCTTGATAATTGAGAGTGTTTAGGTTTTTGGGGTGTTAAAAAAAAGAGTGAATTGATTTTTGACTGTGTTAGCGCAGAAGTTCACTACGAGAAGACGGTGACTGCATCACACCAGGACATCAGTTTCTTTCTACTGTATATATTATTAATGAATGGATATAATTAGGTTTAATGGTAGGAATGGGATTATAGACTATGTGTCTCTTCATGTGAACACAGCAGAGTCCCTTTCCAATATATCACATTCAGAGAATCATTATAATCCTCAAACGCAGAGGATTTAGCATTACATGGTCGCAGACACACAGCAGAACGTGCAATCAAACAGGACAAGCTTTTTAATCTGTGCACGGAGTCACAGCAGCTCTTCTGAAACAACAGCTGATCGTATCTTACCATTCGTTACTGTGCTACTGTAAACAGACAAAGACTAGCCAGCTGCTTACACAAGCAACAGATGTCATTTGTATAGTAACTTATTTATCCAAGAACTGCAAACAGTTTCTCAGGATAGTGATTAGTTAAAGGTTGTAAGACTTCTAGCCCCTCCTCACTGAGCTACTGTACGTCAATCATGCTGGCTGTGTTTGTTGTTGACCTCTGATGCCAATAAATCTTTGAATTGTACCTTCTGGAATCTGACTCTTCATGCTAACCTGGACTTGAGACACTACAGGGTGTGAATGACCTGTTTAATCTCACAGCGACTAGGGTTGAGTCAAGAGTCAAGATGGCGCCGAGGATGGCAGCCGTGTTGCGAGCTCCGGGAAAACTTTGCAGTTTTTCGTATGTTTTATTTGTTTTTGTTGTTTTACGTGTTAGATGTTGTTAGTATAACTGTTCACGATAGAGACACGCTTTTGAACATTGGTTCCTCCGTCGCGCAACGCAAAACCGGACTTTGAGTTTTTGAATGCCGGTGGACTGTTCACGGACACGGCATCTGAACCCTTTGTGTGGGTGCGAGGCGCCGACGCCAGCGAGGAAAACGAGCTGGCGTTCTCGTCCAGACTGAGGCGCCGTGCTTTCCGACCTCCTCTTCCAACCATTTTACTGGCCAACGCGTTCAGTCACTGGATAACAAACTCTGTGAACTGCGGGCGCGCATCTCATACCAACGAGAAACAAGGGACTGCTGTGTATTTGCCTCACAGAAACCTGGATGTCTGCGATGGTTCCAGACTCAGCCATCGAGCTCACGGGCTTCTCCGTGCACCGCTCGGACAGAACGGAAGAGCTCACAGGGAAAAGCAGAGGCGGGGGTGTTTGCTTCTACATCAACAACTCATGGTGTAATGAAAGGAACATACACTCTATTAAATCCTTCTGCTCCCCTGATCTGGAATTTCATACGCTTCTGTGTCGACCGTTCTGGCTACCGAGGGAATTTACAGCGATCATAATCACGGCTGTTTATATCCCCCCCCAAGCCAACACAGACCAGGCACTCAAGGAACTGTACAGGAATATAAGTGAGCAGGAAACCATGCACCCAGATGCAGCTTTTGTTATCACAGGGGACTTTAATAAAGCCAACTTCAGAACAATAGCTCCAAAATACTTTCAACACGTCACAATCAACACGCGTGGAGATCGTACACTCGACCATTGTTACTCCCCCTTCCGGGACGCATACAAGTCCCTCCCCCGCCCACCTTTCGGCAAATCGGATCACTCTTCTGTTCTGCTCCTGCCTGCTTATAGGCAGAAACTGAAACGTGAAGCACCCGCTCTCAGGACAGTTCATTGTTGGTCAGACCAATCGGATGCTATACTACAGGACTGTTTTGATCACGTGGACTGGGACATGTTCCGGGCAGCGTCTGATGACGACATAGAGGCGTATTCAGATACGGTCACGTGTTTCATCAGGAAGTGTATACGATGTAGTTCCGACCAAAACAATCCGCATCTACCCCAACCAAAAACCGTGGATTAACAGCGATGTTCGATCAGCCTTGTCAGCGGACATCTGCCTTTAAATCCGGAAACACTGACGATCGGAAACAAGCCAGTTACGATCTCAGGAGATCCATCAAAGCAGCCAAACGAACTTATAAAAACAAAGTTGAAGAACACTTCAGCAACAATAACCCAAGAAGCATGTGGCAGGGCATTAACAACATCACAGGCTTTAAAGGGAGTAAACCAGCTACTGTGAACATCCGCCTCTACCGGACGAGCTCAACACCTTTTATGCTCGGTTCGAGGCTGATAACACCACCCACACAGAGGCGCTGCAGCGCTACCGCAGAAGAGGTCAGTCCACTCACGCTTTCTGTCGCGGATGTAACTCGATCCTTTAAGCGGGTGAACATCCGTAAAGCCGTGGGCCCTGATGGCATACCAGGCCGTGTGCTCAAAGCATGCGCTTTCCAGCTAGCCGGGTTTTACAGATATTTTCAATCTGTCCCTCTCTCTGTCTGTGGTTCCCTCATGCTTCAAAAAATCCATCATTGTGCCCATACCGAAGAAAAATAAAATCACATGCTTGAACGACTGGAGGCCCGTTGCTCTGACCCCCATCTTCAGCAAGTGTTTTGAGAAGCTTGTCAGAGAACACATCTGCTCTGTGCTGCCTGCTTCACTGGACCCACTACAATTTGCATACCGCAGTAACCGTTCCACAGACGATGCTATTGCCTTCACCCTGCACACTGCTCTCTCCCACCTGGAAAATAAGAACACCTATGTGAGGATGCTGTTCGTGGATTATAGTTCAGCATTTAACACTATAGTGCCTGCCACACTGGTTGCGAAGCTCCAGACTCTAGGACTGAACAGATCTCTGTGCAGCTGGATCCTGGACTTCCTGACAGGCAGAAGTCAGGTGGTCAGAATGGGCAACAACACATCATCTCCCTGATCCTCAACACTGGTGCACCGCAGGGCTGCCTCAGCCCACTCCTGTACTCCCTGTACACACACGACTGTACAGCTACACACAGCTCCAATGTCATCGTCAAATTTGCTGATGACACAGCGGTGATAGGCCTGATCACCGACAACGATGAGACGGCCTACAGAGAGGAGGTGAGTACCCTGACTAAATGGTGCCAGGAGAACCACCTCTCACTCAACATCGACAAGACCAAGGAGCTGGTGGTGGATTACAGGAGACAGAGCAGAGAACACACACCCATCACCATCGACAAGACACCTGTGGAGCGGGTGACCAGCTTTAAGTTCCTCGGCGTTCACATCACCGAGGATCTCACATGGTCTGCTCACACAGATGCAGTGCTGAAGAAGGCACATCAGCGTCTCTTCTTCCTGAGACGGCTGAGGAAGTTTGGAACGAGCCCCAGAATCCTCAGGTCCTTCTACACCTGCACTGTGGAGAGCATCCTGACCGCTGCATCACCGCCTGGTTTGGAAACAGCACCGCTGGCAACCGCAGGGCTCTGCAAAGGGTCGTGCGAACTGCCCGCCACATTGTTGGAGGTGAGCTTCCCTCCCTCCAGGATATCTACACCAGGCGGTGTACAAGGAAAGCCCGGAGGATTATCAAAGACTCCAGCCACCCGTCCCACAGACTGCTCTCTCTGCTGCCCTCAGGGCGACGTTTCCGCAGCATCCGATCCCGCACTAGCCGACTGAGGGACAGCTTTTTCCCTCAGGCTATCAGGCTAATGAACAGTCAGAAATAACTCACCTACATCACACTCCCACTCACACAACATGCCATGCACTGCACTTTAACACAGTTCAACTGGACTACACGCACACACTGCACTAATCACAACCTATCTGCTATCACTGGACACCATACGATGCACATCCACGACACTGCATATGAATAATCTGTTGCACCTTTGCACATCTATCTGCTGCTCAACCAATCTGCTGTTAATTTATAATCTGTTGCACCTCACATTATTACTATGTATAGACCACATTATGTATAGATACTGTACATAATGTAGATGTGCCCATACGGTGTATAATGTGTCGTTGATAATTGAGTATGTCTTTATAGTACACTAAGCGTACTGAGTATATGTATGTGTATTTTGCACATTGTCTTCTGTACAGTCTGTAAATATGTACTGTCCATATGTAAATTGCTGTTGTTTTTTTGCACTGTCTGTCCATATGTAAATTGCTGTTGTTGTTTTTTTTGCACTGTCTGGAGCACTGTAAATGCTCCAGTGCAGTTTTTTTGCACTGTCTGTCCATATGTAAATTGTTTGTTTTTTTTGCACTGTCTGTCCATATGTAAATTGTTTGTTGTTTTTGCACTGTCTGTCCATATGTAAATTGTTTGCTGTTTTTTTTTTTTTTTTTTGCACTGTCTGTCCATATGTAAATTGTTTGTTGTTTTTGCACTGTCTGTCCATAGGTAAATTGTCTGTTGTTTTTCTGCACTGTCTGGAGCACGCTCATAAGAATTTCACTCACCAAGGCACTTGTGCTGTGGTGATGTGACAATAAAAGTGATTTGATTTGATTTGGTTGGGTACCGAAATCCAGTGTTCTGTCAATTTGTCCTACCCTGTCAAGATTTTCCAACCTCCCATTAAAACAGTGGGTAGTACAATTCAAAAACGAAAAATGCTACCTATTAAATTATGTTTTATTAATGTATACACCTACCACAACCTTAAAACAACCCTTACAGTAATGCACATACAGTAATTACGTGTTATATTCATGTTGTGGATAGAAGGGACACATCTAGTACCGGAAACTAACAATAAATATTTTTTCTACCTATTAGATTGTGTTTTATTAATTTATACACCAACCCCAACCCTATACCTTCCCTTACAGTAATTCAGATTCATTAAATATTGTTGTTCAGCGTGAGAAAAAGGATGCAATATTGGTGCGCGCATGCGCAGTAAGCCGAGGTAGGAAAATCTGACGGGTAGGATAAAATGTCAGGACACCGGTACCAACACGGAACCGGTACCTACCGAACCGAATCAGAACGCAGATTTCGGTGCCTCATTTCGGTGCCATGCCTGAGCGATCGGTTGAAATATTTGTCCTTTGTTTCTCTGAAACGGCCGTAAGAAGCATCATCAGAACCGGCACTACACGTGCAAAATAATTTCTCGACTGAGAAAATGCACATGAACTCAATTTGGAAAGCTCTAATAATACAAGTCCAACAAATCTTTATAGTAACCCGAGTGTGCGGTTTTCACATTCAGACTTAAAAGCACAACTCGGGGAATGAGAACATCCGAGGAGCGCGTGAATGCAGTGATTACACTTGCTCTGACGACCTTCCATTAACTAACGTTAGCTAAGCTACTACTACACCATGGGCTACTAATACATCGATTAGCAATGGATAATAAATATACTTAATTATTATGAAAATACCCGAGATGGTTTGAATAACACAGATAAACTATGCATTGTCGTAGTCGAGTGTTTATTGTATTTATTGTATCATGTTTATATCTTCTGTTTACGTAACCATATCTCTGAGGCATCAAGAGTTCACTTCTTCTGTGACTGGATCTGTGGATGTTCTGTGCGAGGGTGCCCTCTAGTGTCCAGTGTGAACAAAAAACACATCAACCCCGGTTTCACAGACATAGCTTGAACCAGAGCCATATAGGCCCCTTCAATGTTTGTAAACATCGGAAGTCTAGGTTGGGTGCGCGCGCAGCTTGGGGTCAGAAAAATGGCGCGGCTAATAGACCGGTATATTGTGTCAAGGAGAAACAGACAAGCCTAATAGATAGATAAGATACTTTTTTATTATTATTTGTACCTTTCCATTTTTGTCTTAGGTGTCTGGCTTTGTTTTGTGTACACACAAACAAGGAGGGCACAAATTCAGGACTACTGGAGTCAAGTTATGCCTCTCCTACAAAAAAGAATTGCACACATTGATTACGACACGATCTACTGTTGTCATAGTGAAAACGCTAATGTAAAGCTAGTCTGCGATCTGCTAAGTCTGTAGCATGCCACAGGTCACAATTTATGCCAGATATCAAACTTCACCTAACTATTAAATCAGTCTACAGTTTACAGAAAACATTTGTTTACTTATCATGGCTTAACTCTACCGTTGTTGGCACAATGTTGGCGCTAGCCTGCGGCTAACTACTAGCAGCTGGCTATGTCTGCAGCATGACACAGGTCCATGACATTTACAACACTATTAACTTGCAAAGCTTAACGTACAGAAAACTGTTCATGCAATCCAGGCTTTCGAGTTTAAGCAAACAGAAAGGGATGATGAAGGATGACTTTAACGTTTCCTGATATGAAGTGAGCGCTACCAACACGAGCCTCTTTGATCGTAGTATTGTCCCAGTCTGCCCGTTTAATAGCTTGCAGTCACAGATGTCGTCTATTTTTGAAACGGATGAGATCCTGCAGGAATCCTGAAAAACTTGACTCCAGAACTGGTGCGATTTTCACAGTCCATGACGCAACAAGTAGGCATTTTGTCTAGGGCTGTGATGGTGGCGTGACAACCGCGTCACCGGCGGTAGTGCGTGACGTCACACACGGGTGTATTTAACTTTCTCATTTAAGGCTACTTTCCTATTTAACTGTATTATTTATTTGATATTTATTTTAGTGTTTTGCAGGCTGAGTGTTGACTGACGTAAGTGCTAAAATAAACACGTATGTTTGTTAATAGATGATTGAGCCTCATTTATTTATTTTTGCGTTTCAGAATTATATATATATGTATATATCACAACACCGTGCCACCTGTAGTAGTTGGTCCATTACCACCACGGTGGTAAAATCTGCCACCGTCACAGCCCTAAGTTTTGTCTTGACGAAATTCTCTGGTTAACACAATGGGATGGAATGAACGTTCTGACCCGACATGCGCACTGCGAACTTCTGTGACGTATACCGTGAAGGGGTCTATAGAGATAGAGTTGCGACAACGGAAGTTCAGAATGCTTGGTCGTCACGTGATTCACGTAGACTTCAGATAGTTCCAGGAAGTGCTTTGGCGGGCAATTCAAACTGTAAGAATAGAGTGACAGAACTGCGATTTTGGTAATTAGTAGGCAATAAATGCATTTATTTTATATATTTATATAACACACCGACATATGTATGTAACTTGAGTATGTAGTTACAGCGATGTTGTTTTAAAGTATTTAAATCAGCTAATATTTGAGGATTAGTGTTCGATTACCGTTATTTGCCTTAACTTATTTCAAGTATATTCTAACTTGTATAAAGACAGGTTGCTGTTCCCTTTTTATGTTACGTTATATTCATTGTTTTCACTAATCTCATGGTAACTAATGTCATATTTATGACTTTCAGATAGTACAGAGACAGGCTGGTGACAGGTGATTGTCAGCTCGCACCGCACAATGGGTCAATGAACTGTGAATGAAACAATGAAAATTAAGCTTATTGTTTACAATTCTTACAATTATATATAGTAATATAATTACTTAGTGTATTATAAATATTATATATTTAATGTGTATTTCTTACAATACTTATTCATATACACAATATATTTAGGTTTAAAACAACTTAAGCATCTGTTTTGTACTCATATAAACATGTACACTGCCGTTCAAAAGTAATGATGCTGAAAATTCAGCTTTGCATCACAGGAATAAATGCCATTTTAAAATGGAAAACAGTTATTTTAAATAATAATATATTACAATATTACTTTTTTGTATTTTTATTCAAATAAATGCAATTAACTATTTACAGCAATTAATGAATACAATGAATACAATTCTAATAAATGTAATAGCATGCCAAGCATTTTGTCTGTGTCCTACTAAAATCTACTAATTTAATGAGTAATAATCTACTAGGAGGTTTTAAAGTACAAGTTACTTTTATTCAAATGTACTGATAATATACAATATTTTTTTTAAACATCTAACCTTTTAAAAGTGCGTCGCAAACGGTTTGTTCTGCTGCATCTCTATGGCGCTGCATGTGTTTGCTGCTACTTCCGGGAACTTTTGAGAGGCTCCACGAGCCGCCATTGCTGTAAAAAAAAACGTTCCATTGGAGTGAATGGAGTTGTCGCAACTCTCTCTCTATATGGCTCTGGCTTGAACCTAGTGCTAGACTAAAATGTAACTCTGAGCTGTTTTAACTGAAATAAACTTGCACTGACTGATCCTAAAATATATCAGTGCATTTGTTTTGTCTCAAGATGCACACCAGTAATGTTTTTTTCTTTCTGAGCGTGTAAAAATTACTTAAATGTCATAATTGAACTATGATCTAATCCTAGTTTACTTTTACATGTAGTCATTTTTAAGATGCTTTTAAAGCGACTTACAATTGGGGAATACATAAAGTGATTAATCTTGAAGAGGCAAACAGACAGAGGAAGTGATCCTAACACCAAGTCTCAGGCATTGTTCAAATAAGTACAAGCTAGCAAGAGAAGGAGAGAAAGATAAAGAGATTTAGAAAAAGTGAATAATCAAATTTTTGATAAAGAGAGGTGTAGTCTAGAGTTAATCTAAGCCATGTCTGTGTGTCTGTGAAACCGGGCCCATGTGTTTAGTGCTAATGGCCAATCCAATTATTAATCGGTAAAAAAAATGTTTTATAAGTATCGGTTCAGGCACCGTTTAGGCACCGGTACCGTTTTAAAAGTATCGATTTGGCACCGGTATCGAAAAAAAACCAAACGATACCCAACCCTAACAGCGACAGCTCAGAGTTTCTAGCGGACGGTTCTGGTGTGTGTTTAGTGTTTCTGCTGGACTCACAGGGAGTGCTGTAGCGGTGAAGGTTGTTTCTGATGCTCTCCTGCTGCCGCTGATCTGCTGAGCCCTTCTGAAAGCACTGACTCAAGAAATAACTCAAGTCCTTCTTTAGCCTGTCACCTGAACACACACACACACACACACACACACACACACAAATATACACACAGACACAAAAGCGTAAACTGATGGACATATGGACATAGAGAATCATACCTGAAACAGAACAAATAAATACACTAATGTTCCCTCGGTGCATCAACGTATCTCCCGCGCGAGGAGAGGGGCGTGGCCTCACAATTAAAGGTGAATGACGCAACATAAGTCCAGCAGGGGTCACTCATACTTCATTACATTAATAATACATAATAGATGGAACAGTTTTGATGCTATATAGATTGTGTTGCTAATGCAGCGATACACAGAACCATTGGGTGAAGCGGTCACAGCTGCTGACCAATCAGAATCAAAGACTGGAAATAACTAAAATGACAAAAAAAAATCTGAGGTCGCACTGGTGCGTCCAGCCATTCGAGAAAAAAAACTAAAGTCTCCACGACTCAGAAAGTCTCTCTGCTGTTCAACAACTGACACACATTAGGCTCATATCGTGGTCTAAACCAATCAGAGATAGTGAAGGGCGGACCCCCTCTCTGATTGGCCATGGTCCAGATATTCCTGTACGTGTGTACGCTTTGAAGATGCGTGTGCTGCTGCAGTCAGACAGAGAGATAGAGGTGAGTAGTAGAGATGCGCAGCTCTTTCTCTGAATCTGCTCTGTTCAGTGAGCGTCTGACAGTCCCTCCAGGATTCTGCGATCGCTGAATTTATCACAAAATCAAGCAAATACCGCTATTTGCGCAAATTTTCCAAATTGCGAGATTTTCCACAGATTTTCCGCTTAGACGGCGTCTTGTGACGTCATCACAATGCACATTCAGTCAAAGAAAGGTTGTTTCTCAGTTCCAAAATGTAATAAACAGCTGCGTTCTCTTCATGCCAGATTTACAAGAGCTACATTGGACAAACGAACCGAAAGCGGAACAAATCCGCGCTAATCGTTTGGGCTATACGGCGCAGACCATTTATCTGCTCGGACCAGAGCCGCGGGCTGCTCTCGCTCACATTTTTTATGTGATGACATTATTTGTTCATCCTTCATAGGTTGCCCCATTTATAAAACTAAAATTTCATAATGTAGGAAAGCAAACACTTATTTAAAAATAAAAAATACATTAAATTACCACTATTAGATGGCTGCAGAGAAGTACTTACAGGCTTATCAGCCATTTCCACTCCCTAATATATATATATATTTTGTATTTATTAAATTATATTTAGACATTATGAATGACATTGATAAAAGTTTTTTGAACTGCATCTCAACTACCCAGACAGCACAAGTATATCTGTAAGACGTCTGCTAAAAATCTGGGAAACATCTTGTAATCTGATAAACGTCTCAGAAGCAGTTTTACATGCATTCTAATAATCTCTATTTGACATCTGACTGGAAACATATTAGAGACGTATTGCAGATGAGCAAACACTCTTAAAAATACCTCTTGAATATGTAAATGCAGACATCAAATAGACATCTCTGAGATGTACATGTGCGATTAGGGTGAGTGCTTTACTGTCAGGTGCTGGTGCCACTTTCTGTAGAACTTAAAGGCACTGGTGCTGGTGTCCTTAATTGCTAGTCTGGAGCCCTACAATGGGTCTCGAAGTCAGAAAAGTCATAACAATATTAGAAGAATGTTGTCTGTGGTATATTTTCACTGCAAAACAATAAGAAACGCACATTTTGAGAAAAGCCGCAGCAATATCAGTCATTTTAGGCCGCACAAATCTGAAAAAAGCCCCGCAAAATCCTCGAGAGACTGGTCTGAGAGGAGCAGCATGTTCAGTTAAAACAGATATTATTGCTTCTCTAAGTTTACATGCAAATATAGCCGAAATCACAGCACAGGAATTGTCTTTGTCTTGTCTTATATTGTGTATTATTTGATTTCATCAGACAACGGCTCAATAAAATTATAAATTAGGATTTTTGTGCAGACTAGCTTCTTGGAAGGGAGAGCTGGTTATGAATTCTTAAAGGGCTGCGTTTCAGTCACTATTTCATATTTATCCCGTTGACTGTCAAAAGAAACAGTAAAATATATCAAGTAAAACAGTTTTATTGAGAATTTGGCTGCATTGAAATACAGTATGAGCACAGAGAGACAATTAGACAGAACAGAACAGGATTGTTTTTCTGTAAATACTCTTTTTTTTCATAACGTTTAGTGAAATTATTTGGTAGTCTGAGGTGGGATGGGGGCGCCAGATTTTTTTATAAGTTTAAGCGGGGGGCACTGCACATACCTTCATTCAGACACAGTGTAAGATCTGATAAGAATCAGTGTAGGGGGTCGAGTCTGGAGGATGTTGATGCTAGAGAGAGTGTGTGGCCAGCTGGTTTAGCCAAGGCCAAAGATCAAGAAGGCTAAACTACAGGAGTTGGCCATCCGAGAGGCATGTGACTGCAATAGAAGATAGTCCATATACATTGAGCCATGAGATGTTCAGTTTGGCCCTTAAAACACTTAATTTAGATTATTTTTATTTAATTTATCTTGAGATGTTTTTAAGTTTAAATATGAGCTCAGTGAAGCACTTTAAGCACCAACACTTTTTCAGTAAGTTACCTTTCTTGTAGAATTGTGCTTCAAATAAAGAACTTTATGTTGACCAGATTGTTAGTTAATCGTTTACTAGTCAATATTGCCTATATGAAAATTTGGGTGCACCTAACTTTTGTGCTGGTGCACCTAAGAAAAAAAGTTAGGCGCACCAGTGCAACCAGTGCAAAAAGTTAGTCTAGAGCCCAGTGTGTTTATTTATTATGTGTATATAAATACACACACATGCATGTATACGTTTCAGAAATATATGTTATGCTTCTATATTAAATATATTTTATATACTATAAATATGTAGATGTGAATACAAGTAAATATTTTCAAAATATATACATGAATGTGTTTGTATTTATATACATCTTTATCATCCATCTTTTGCTGTTGTCACGAATCTGGTCTATGAACTTCCGTTCACTCACCACCAGAGGTCACTCGTCCACCACATTGACTCTTGCACTACACTAACTGTTGCTCGCCACTCTGGACTGCAGTTCCCATCATCCATTGCACTGACGACACACACACAGCTGATTGTACTGATCACACACCCTGCATAAACCATGGACTTCCTCTTTGCTGAGTATTGTTTAGCTACTTTACGGAGCCCACTTATTTGTCATAGTCTTGCCTTGCCTGTTTTGTGGTGTTTTGATTCTTGCCCTGCCTGTTTTGTGGTGTTTTGATTCTTGCCCGTGTTTCCTGGATTTACGACTATTGTCAAGCCCCTTTGGATATTGTTCGCCGATCGACGACCCATGCATGCTTTTGGTATACTCTTGTGTCTTGCCCTCGACATGTCTGTCTACTGATGTTTGACCCTGCCTGTGTTTTACCACGCTTCTAAATAAACGCTTGCAAATGAATCCTCACGCCTAATGTCTCGTCGGCTCCGTTACAGAATACTCGGCCACACAAGGATCCAACGGCTTTTCCAACGAACATTTGCCAGGTATGGATGCATCGATTTTGTTGCTAGTGCTCAAGCAGGGCACACGATCACTTGAGCATTACGTTGTGGAATATTTGGCTCTGGCTAATGGCTCAGAATTACCGGACTGTATGTTAATAGACTTTTTCTGTGGTGGTTCTTAATCAGCCTTTAAAATCAAAAGTGATTCATAAGGTCCTCGTTCGTCACTGAGTAGTTTTCTGGATTATGTTCTGTGGAATGTTGGTTCAGAATTCACTGTGGGTATCGCACAGGAACGCGACACCGCATTCACTTGTATGATAACAGCCACGCTAGAGCACGCTCACAAAATGGCGGCGACAGCGGAGCCCATTCACAAAATGGCGGCCACAACAATACCCTGTCATGTCATTGCTGCCAGTCATGAGTCAATTCAAGTCACAGTTAATGTTTAACTGTTTAACTAAGTCAAGTCACGTCTCAGCTCATCTTAAAGAGCCAAGTCAAGTTATAGTTGATCTTCATGAATCCAGTCAAGTCCTAGTTGATCATCGTGAGTCCAGTAAAGTCACTGTTGACCGTTACGAGTCAAATCAGGTCTCAGCGGATCTTCCAGAGTCACGCCACATCTCAGCTCATCATCCAGAGTCTCTTCACGTCTCAGCTCATCATCCAGAGTCTCTTCACGTCTCAGCTTATCATCCAGAGACTCTTCACGTCTCAGCTCATGATCCAGAGTCTCTTCATGTCTCAGCTCATCATCCAGAGACTCTTCACATCTCAGCTCATCTTCCAGAGTCTCTTTACGTCTCATCTGATCATTCAGATTCTCTTCACGTCTCAGCTGATCATCCAGAGTCTCTTCATGCCTCAGCTCATCATCCAAAGTTTATTCACGTCTCAGCTGATCATCCAGAGTCTCTTCAGGTCTCAGCTGATCATCCAGAGTCTCTTCAGGTCTCAGCTGATCATCCAGAGTCTCTTCACGTCTCAGCTGATCATCCAGATTCTCTTCACGTCTCAGCTGATCATCCAGAGTCTCTTCAGGTCTCAGCTCATCATCCAGAGTTTCTTCAAGTCTCAGCTCATCATCCAGAGTCTCTTCACGTCTCAGCTGATCATCCAGACTCACGCTCTCAGCTCATCATCCAGAGTCTCTTCACATCTCAGCTCATGATCCAGAGTCTCTTCACATCACAGCTGATCATCCAGAGTCAAGCCACGTCTTAGCTGATCATCCAGAGTCTCTTCATTTCTCAGCTGATCATCCAGTCATGCCACGTATCAGCTCATCATCCAGAGTCTCTTCACCTCTCAGCTCATGATCCAGAGTCTCTTCATGTCTCAGCTGATCATCCAGACTCACGCCATGTCTCAGCTCATAATCCAGAGTCTCTTCAAGTCTCAGCTGATCATCCAGAGTCTTTTCACGTCTCAGCTGATCATTCAGAATCTCTTCACCTCTCATCTGATCATTCAGATTATCTTCACGTTTTAGCTGATCATCCAGAGTCTCTTCATGCCTCAGCTCATCATCCAAAGTTTCTTCACGTCTCAGCTGATCATCCAGAGTCTCTTCAGGTCTCAGCTGATCATCCAGAGTCTCTTCAGGTCTCAGCTGATCATCCAGAGTCTTTTCACGTCTCAGCTGATCATCCAGAGTCTCTTCAGGTCTCAGCTCATCATCCAGAGTTTCTTCAAGTCTCAGCTCATCATCCAGAGTCTCTTCACATCTCAGCTGATCATCCAGAGTCTCTTCACGTCTCAGCTGATCATCCAGACTCACGCTACGTCTCAGCTCATCATCCAGAGTCTCTTCACATCTCAGCTCATGATCCAGAGTCTCTTCACGTCACAGCTGATCATCCAGAGTCAAGCCACGTCTCAGCTGATCATCAAGAGTCTCTTCATTTCTCAGTTGATCATCCAGTCACGCCACGTCTCAGCTTATCATCTAGAGTCTCTTCACCTCTCAGGTCATGATCCAGAGTCTCTTCACGTCTCAGCTGATCATCCAGACTCACGCCATGTCTCAGCTCATAATCCAGAGTCTCTTCAAGTCTCAGCTGATCATCCAGAGTCTCTTCACGTCTCAGCTGATCATCCAGAGTCACGCCACGTCTCAGCTCATCATCCAGTCTCTTCACGTCTCAGCTCATCATCCAGAGTCTCTTCACGTCTCAACTCATCATCCAGAGTCTCTTCACGTCTCAGCTCATCATCCAGAGTCATGCCACGTCTCAGCTCATCATCCAGGGTCTCTTCACATCTCAGCTCATCATCCAGAGTCTCTTCATGTCTCAGCTCATCATCCAGAGTCTCTTCACGTCTCAGCTCATCATCCAGAGTCTCTTCACGTCTCAGCTCATCATCCAGAGTCTATGGCCTGTGTTTCGTGCCTTGGATTACCTACCAAAGGTAACAGTCGTGTACTTTTTACGTGTGAGAAGGGGTACATCGCAACACCAGACGCATGACACCAACGCCGGAGGAGGAGGGGTACGTCGCAACACAAGACGCGTGACACCAACGCCGGAGGAGGAGGAGTACGTCGCAACAAAAGACGCCGGAGGAGGAGGAGTATGTCGCAACACAAGATGTGTGACACCAACGCCGGAGGAGGAGGAGTATGTCGCAACACAAGACGTGTGACACCAACGCCGGAGGAGGAGGAGTATGTCGCAACACATGACGCCGGAGGAGGAGGAGTACGTCGCAACACAAGACGTGTGACACCAACGCCGGAGGAGGAGTATGTTGCCACCACAGTAAATTAACATCTTACCCTCATGTGTTTTTTCCCCCAAAGTTTTCTTATTTTCTTTATCAATCATTTAACTTTTTTTCTTTTACTTTCCTGTGTTGTGATGACATTGAATATATCCTTGATACGAATTGTGTATTGCATACAAAATTGTATGTCATTAATATCATCTCTACTTTTTACAAACATAATAATAATAATAAAAAACTGAATTAATTTTTCTTTCTTGAGATTAATGACAAATTATACACCATCAAAGTCATAATTTTATGTTATGTTCACAACTATTTACTTTCACAACTTCACAATTAATAATTATAATATATAAATATAATATTGATAATACTGAGCTTTTACTTTTGGTGGTGTTAATAATTTTAATTAAAGCAGTTGACTATACAATGTGTGAATACAATAGCTCACAATATCAGACTAAAAGTAATATTGTTTTCAGGAGATGAAGTCATTTTAATAGCCTATTATTTTCAAGAAATTACAATGACAAAATATATGACAGAAAAATACTATTCTAATCACAAATTTCAAGACAATGCAGGTTCATTTTCAAATGTTTTAACTAAGGCTGTCAGTAATTAATATTTTGTTAATCATCTGCTAAAGATTTTAATTTTATATATTTTTGTTAAATAAGATAAGTGAACAATAGCGTTTAGTACAAATTAAATACATGTAATAATGAGGCAATAATAATTGGTTGAAATAAAGTATCAAAAGTAGTCATATTGTTTTACTGATCAACACTATTAAAATCCATTAAGAAATGTAGAAACAATAAGCTTACGTATTTTATGTATTATAAGAAATGCCAGAATGTTGTTAAATTTTACATCCCGAGCAAACCATTGTTTATCTAATGTTTAATTGCATTTAATCTGTATTGTTTGGCCACATATTTATGATATAAATGCTACAGCCAATAGTTTAAAGTTTTATTTTGAAACTTTAAACATTTATTTGCATATGAATAAATATATTGATGCAGTCTCATGTGTTGCTGGTGTATGTTTTAAGTTGCTACAAATAATTTCAACAGCACAAGTTTTGTCCACATTCCCAAATGCAAGTTATTGTGGAAAAAAAAGTACCAAGCATTAGGCTTGTCACCATAGACGGTAGTTTAGATTGTTTTTTTATAGTAATAAAAATAATTTCGTTCAGTTAGAGGACACTAAAATTAAAAAACGCTGCTGCTCAATGCAATGCACCGAACAGACAACAGTCGTGCATCACGGCAGTCTAGGGTTTGCATTGCCGCTGCTGTTCCGACCAGATTTCTTACACTGCGGGATTAATTTCAACGAATAGAGTGCGGTAACGGTCGGTAACTCTGGTGCAGTTTTAACGGGAGCGGTGGTCTAACATTATCCCGTTCCCAGACGTCCCTTTCAGAACAGCATGCGCTTTATTCTTATCGAGCTCGCACAGCCGGCAACGGGACCGTTATGCGCGCGCTGCACACATGTTTTGCGGGTCTGAGCACAGCATGTGTAACGATGCTCAGCAGGCCAGCATATATAATATACGAATCTCAAACAGAACAGGCAGCTTGTGATGAGTGACAGAGCAGAATAAGGATAGAGCAACGTGTAGATTAAAGCATGTTCAACTCGTTTTTCCTTTTTTCTTTTTTTTGTATTATGCTTATCCTATCATTTTAAATGACAGACTGTGTCGAATTTATTTTTCTCTGCTGCACTTTTCACTGTTAACAGCAAGATGTTAAATTAATTTAGTATTTTGACAAGACTAATAAAATATATATTAGGCTAAACCTACATTTTTTTCTATTGTGTTGTAGGCTGAATGTTAGCCTAAACGAATTATATCCTGACAAAACGAATAAAAATAAGGATTACAATTTTTATATAACTTTTTTTTCTCTCTGTGACACTTTATTCCGTGTTGGCAGCAACATGTTATTGACATTTATCAGTCAATAAATTCAAGACTCTTGACAAGACGAATAAAATAAATACAATTTTGTGCAGACTAAACTTTTATTTGTTAGCCTATCTTTCATCAGAAATGTGAACAAACAGTGAATATATCGCGGGAGCGGGTGTGCGGAATAAAACCTCAAACAGTCCTGTGCAGACCTCTGCATCACAGATCAGATTTAATTTATCACGTGAAGAGAGATGACTGACAAGAAGAGTGAGGTGACAGACAAGACGATGCGGAATAGTTTCTAAACCAAATGTATAAAAGCGCCCGTTTTAATCTTGACTTCTGAGTCTGACATACATATTAAATAAAATAAATAATTAAAAAGGCGTGTGGGATGTATCTTTGTTGCATTCATTTAATAATAATAAATAAAATATTTGTGTATTATTATTCACTATTCACTGTCAGTAAATAGTTCCTCTGTAAGAACAATCTGTCTGATGCCCGTATGGACACCATTGATCCTCACAAACTTCTCCAACACACGCAAGCATCCGTTATAAAACACTCTGTATTCAACTATATACTGAGCTGTATTCAAGCAGAAATATTATGTTTTAGTGATCGAGGCGCACATACACGGTTCGTTTGCGCATCATTTATAACGGACATAACGCGCCTAATGCAGATCATGTCACTGTAATCAGCTTTACCTTTATTACAATAGTCGTCCATCAAAACTTGTGTGTACTAGTGTGACACTGGCTTGTTTTATCCAGCGAGAGCTGTAGGTTTGTGTATCATGCGCTCATACAGAGTTTTTGAGCTACCGTTCAGTCTGTATTAGCCTAACACACGAGGAGAACCGTATTTCTCCTCCTAAACACAGAATCGTAGGAAGGTGGTACTGTTATTTTTATAGGCTATATATTTTTACATGACTTAACATGCGAGTCATAATATTAGTGAATATATTATATTGTAGTTTTATCTCGCCCCTGATTGAGAAACACTGACCTAAGGCGCGATCTCCCAGCATTGATCTATTAGGCATCCTGATCTATATATGTGATGTTTAAAAAAAATAAACATTTGTTTCTCATTTATTTGGTTCCACAGTATTTGCTGATTTTTATTTTATTTGAACACTGCTTGACGCATAATTACCGCTGATCTTAATTAAAGTCAAGGTAAAACGCGCAAGGTGCTTACAGGGTATTTAAAACCTAAGAAAAGCAAGGAAAACAAACGACCCCCCACCACGGTGATACCGGTGTGACATCAGGTCGATTAACCGGTGGGAAAATTTCCTCACTGTCACAACCCTACCAAGCAATATATAAAATAATACAAGGACCGTAAATGGTTTTGCCACAAACTCAACTCTGTTGAACAGAACAGAACCGGAGGGTTAAAGGATCGAGATGCTTATGTTGTCCCAAACACGTATTTCTTTTTCTTTCTTATTTGGAAAATAAAAATTTAAAGGGGACTTCTGGAAGACTTTTGAATGTCATTGCAGAGAAATTGTGAAAACTGTTAAAACCATTCATATTTAATGTACAGCTCAGCTGTACATATTTCTCTGTTTTATTATGTTTTTCCAATGTATTTTTTTTTCTTGTTTGCTCAGCATTTGCTGTTTTTAATCATTAATAGTAGACACCATTTGTACTCTGCTTGCTCACATTTAGGAAAACAGTGAATGGTAATGATACACATAATACATTGCATTATTATATGTTGTGAGGAGTGGTCAATAATCTCCCAATTTCATCAGAATTACTAATTGAATAATTATAAGTTTTGGGTTCTCAGAATAGTAGCTGTAAAACAAATATAAAAACAAATCAGAGTATGTTCATATTGAGATCCAATATGACGCACCTGTGTACTCAATTGCAATACATAAGCTATTGGAGTTTTAGGTTATCACGGAGTATGAAATATAAAATTATAAATATATAAAAAGAAATATGAAATTACATGTATACTGGAGACCAGATCTTAGATACAGTTATTCAGCTGAATGAGATTCTAGCAGATGACAAAAGCTAAGTATTAAAAGTTTTCTTTCCACTTTGTTTTAGTGAAAATTATAAATTAGTTAAGAAATAAGTTGTGGTATAGTGGATCAAGTTGAGTTTAATAGTCTTTTATGAATAGTGTTAATAAAAGGTAATAAATCGATTATACTTATTTTGAAATTGGTAATTTCAGAGCTAACTTTTTTCACAGATAAGAGAAGAAATTCATCACACTCAAGCAAAGGAAAAACATTATTTGATGACACTGAACACAAAATATAAACCACACTCTAAAACTGCTGGGTTGAAAACAACCCAATTTGTTATTTTGGTAACCCAGCGCTGGGTCAAAAGGACGAACCCAGCGCTGGGTTATTTTAACCCAACCATTTGGGTTATTATGTTTAACCCAGCAGGCTGGGTTGCTTTTTATGGTTTAAAATTACTACATTGCTAGGCTAAAATGAACCCAAATCGAGCTAGATATTAAACCTACAAATCTTGTTCAATTTAAAATACATTTTACACACAAAGAATGACTATGTAGAATATCAAGGACCGAATAATTGGCAAATCAAGATTCGATCGAAGCATGGTTGAAACATGAGAAGCCGAATTCCACAAGACAACAGCAGGAAGTCATAAATCAGACCCCTAGCGCCAGCCCGTCTGAATACAGCCTGCAAAACCAAAGGAACACTTAATGATAATTCCAATGCAGGAATTCGGTAATACATTGGAGGAATAAATATTGATTGACAAAGAGATGCAACATGTGACCATTACATGTAAATCTGTGATTGAAATCACAGCTACAGACTGTAAAATCATCTTAAAGGACTTTCATGCTCATGGTTAATGAAACTAATCATTTCTATGCATAACAGCATATTATGTATGTGACCCACAAATTTGAATATCCTTGTTTTAATCATTGTGTTTATCGTGCTTTTAATTAGTATTGACTAGCTAAGCCTTAAGGGTTAATGTCATGTTTAGTATGTATGAGCGTGATAATTCCAGCTTTGAACATTTCTTTTAATTGATTTCCTGTCAAATGCATCATATTCTGGCTATAGAAACCACATTCAAAAGGATATTTTGCAAGAGAATGTAAAATTCAAGCAATGTGACTGGCCATGACATGTTAATTTATTAAGTGGGTGGAGCTACAAAGCGGCACCCAGAATCAGCATGGGATCTAATTGGTCAAGACAACCATTGGGAGGTGTCAAAAGGCAGAGGTTAAATACCCAGGTTACACTTCTCCTCCCTCTCTTAACGCTCTCTTCAGCCTCTCTTAACTTCTCCTTGAACTCTCTCTCTCTCGAAAATGAACTCTCTCTTCAGCTCTGGACCACACCCAGCCAGCTTGATACCATGAAAAGAAGAAAAGCCACCTAGTCTTTACATCCTTTTATTCTTTGACTTTAGTTTATTTTCTTTCCGTGAGTTCGTGTGCTAAGTTACGCTTTGCCAGCGGAAACAAGCCCAAGACTCTGCAAAACCAGCCAACGCCCACTTCACGACTCCTGAACTCTAAGCCAATCAGCGACTTCGGAAAAACCCTTTCCTGAAAAGACGGAGAACAAAGGGAATCCTTTAAACACAAAAGCTACGCAAGTACAAACCCAGACTTTGCTGTAACTGGTGTAATATTGAAAATAGATTTTAGCCTCATTGAAAACTCAATGCGAGTGGTAAATCAGTGATTGATGGTTGTTCAGGTTTATGCAATTGCACATATTGCTGTAAACGTGGGATATCAAACTCTCATTCTCTTAATCTAATCCTTTCCTCACTTTCTCTCTTTCTGCAACGCGTGAATGTGTGAATGCTTGTGTTCATGTAGATTAGTTTCCATGTCTTAGCATTATATAAATAAAGTCTTGTTTATATTGAAAAGAGAAATATCTTGTGTTTTGTGCTCATAAGTTAATGCCTTAATCTGTCGATTTTGTTACTGCTATTTAATAGTGTTTTCACTATATTTTGGGATTTTAATATCCAGTGCAGAGTTTGTTATACGGCTTGTTCGGTGAATCGCCGTGAAACAGTGAGTCTGTTCAAATTCCTATAAAATCATTAATGATTCCTTTGAGCTAAATTGACCTGTTTCCCTTATAACAATATATATATTATATGTTATCATTACATATTGGTGGAGGAAAAGCGGGCAGATTAATCTAAATTATGAGCATAAACCAAGTTATTTAATCTTTTATATTCTTACGGATGAGATCTGAGATCGAGACTGGTGTGTGTGCGTGTGTGTGAGTGACGCCAGCAGCGCGCCTCCTTGAATGAATGAGCACAGAGAAGGCTGTAACTCGAGTCAGCCTCTCCGTTTTTGTTTAACTGCAGTAAGGGAACTCAAAGTTAACATTTGAGATCGGAGAATGAGGTTGGAGATGAGCGTGTTCCTCTCTTCTTGTAATGCCTTGTTTTATAGCTGAATTAATTTCCTGCGTGTTCCAGGTCATCTAATAGCTATAACTTACTCCATTAATCTCAGTAAGCTAAGCCAAACTGCAGTAATTAAAAGGGAAATAAATCAGTGGATAAAGAATAGTTTTGAGCGTGTTCCTCAATTCTATTTATCAAAGCCTTATTATTCATAGTTTGATCGTCAGTGCGTGTTCCATTGTCAGATATGCTATGACTCCCTGGGTTAAACATTAGAGATTAATGCTTGCCTGTTTGTGTACACACTGTTCACAAAGTGGATTAAATCTCGCGAAACACCGCGCGTGTCCGAGAGTGATTTGAATGGGAGCGTTAAAAGCTTTATCAAGTAAAGTTTACCTTTGAACCAACAGCGAAGAAACCCTGTTGTGTTTATGTCCATATAAACGGACACGGGCTTGTGATACACTGTTTCCTCAACCGCAGCACGGAGCTATTATTTGAATAAGGTTTAAGTTTAACTCTGAACGAACTGAAAGTTTAAGCGCCACATCGCAGAACAAGCGGTGTTGTTATTTGTACAGTGTTGAGATGCGCCAACATTTAATGTAACATACTTCCGAACAACTTTGAACTGCGCGCAGCGCAGTACATCGATGCTTTTGTAAACAAGCTCCATGCTGTTGCTAATGGCACGGTGGTGTTTACATTGAAGTCTATGCTAAAGCCATTAGCCTCAAAGGTTAGAAGTTAGCATTAACCTCCAATGGTTGAATAAAGTGTGTGTTTTGAAAAGCTAAAGTGGTTTAACCCTTCAAACATTTAAACTAATATACTTGTTGGTCTTTCTCTTCCCTATTTCTCCCTTTTACCACTTATTTGTAGTTCTACTAGAAAGGAAAATACTAGTTCAGAATTATTAATTGTGCCAAATTCAAATTTAATTAAAACATTAAATTTATTTGGAATCATTCTAATTTTCCCCTCATATTATTAATATGATCCTTCCTTCTAGTATTCCCTTTTGGGCATAATCATTTTAGGTACAAATAAGTATTGAACTTTAAAAGTTTAAGTAAACTTATTCTACCTAATTGATTTATTACCCATTTAAGTAGATTCTATTCAGACTTATACTCACTCATTACTTTATTGCGTTTTACCCTAATTCTTCCTGTTTTGGTTATAAACATAACCACTATTTTATTTACTTATTTCCTCATTTACTTAATTTCATATTTGCTTATTTTGCCTGTTTATTACTTTACAATTTTACTTTGTCTTACCATTTTCTTTCCTCTGTGTATCCTAGCTTGGGAACGACCCACCTGAGCCTTAATAGGACACATTGTCATCCCTCACTACGAGTTCAAATAAATTAGAGAGACAAATCTCTTTACCCAAAATTTATTTTTGTTGATAGTTGTGTAGCAACTGAAAACAACACTATACGCGTAGTCGGGCATAACTGCTTGCTAGTGGACCGATCCACTCAACTTACTGTCTCTTTCTCTTCCCTCCTGTTCTATCCTCCTTTCTTTCCTCTTCACTTTTCACATTTGTAGGGACCTGTAAGAACCATCAATCAATTCTAAGTGTATGAGAGATACAATCCTGTCAAAAGTGAATCATCCTAACGAATTTGATTGCAATCAAACCTACTTTTGTTCTTCTTAACCTCCCTATATTTAAAACGCAATCCAAATTTGAACAACTCATGCAACGCTGAGATCAATTTTAATAGAGATAAGTGTTGAGCAACTGGCGCCTTCGAGCCTCCCTGGTGAGCGGTCCAACTGTAAGGTGTTGCGTTGTCAATTCTGTCAGACTAAGAAAAGAGATATCAGAATTATTATTATATTCGTTTGTCTAAGACAAGATTTAATAATATTGTTTGCCTCCTTGATAACAACATTTAATAATAAAAAAAAGGAAAGAATTTTCTTCATTTGAAAAAAAAATAGAAAAGGAATTGTTTTTTTTTTAAATTTGTTTTTCACCTTTTTGTCTCTTTTCCTCTTCCTCATTAGAGTGACGAAGTCTTCACATCGCTAGTCTACCTAGATACTTGAGACCAACACAGTGATCACCACACTTCACCAGTGGTTCAGAATCACTGACATAACACTTAGTTGTCACACCCACATAAGCTTCCACTCCACACAGATCTGTGTCAGTCTCTCTTCTCCCCAGCGTGCACAACATGCCGCAGACTGCAGACCCCTGGCAAGGGGAAGATGTGAACACTTGGCTGAGAGGCACGACAGACAGCCTCACCCCCAAGACGTTTGAACTGTTATTATTTTTAATAATAATCCTAGTCCTGAGAAGATTCCTGACACAAGATTCAAGCCAGAATAACAACCATGAGGAGCTAGTCAAAATTGCCAGCTCCCTAAGCTATGCCTTCACGACCAGTTGAAACTGAGCGACAAGCACATCACCCACCTTCAAGAGGAACTGACATGTGCTCAACGTCGCATAGACAAGCTGGAAGTGAAAGTTCAAGATCAACTCAAAGCACCCAACGAGAGCGAGCAGGAAACAACGGAACAAGTTAAGGAGCTCCAAGCAGCCCTGACAGCAGCTCAGCTCGACCAACAACATGCAAAGGCTGCCCAGGAAGACCTGGTAAACAGACTTCAGTATGCCAACCAGCTACTAGAGAAAGCTAGACATCAGCAACAAGAATGCTGAAATAAGTGCCCTGAAGGACCACCTTGAAAGGTACAGAATTGAAATGGACAATCTGACCCCACAACTAGACGATACCAATGATCAGCTCTACATGGTCAGAAGAGGACTCAAACATGCTTATGCGCAGAAGCAAGAGCCAAAGCGAGAGAAACCACCCTCAGCCTCATCCACTGCTGAGCAGAGCAGAGTCCCATGTCCAAGAACTCGTATACAGCGAAAGAAGCGAAGGGCCACAACCCAAAACCTCACCTGCCTTCGCCACAGAACTCTTTCCTGTCAACGAAAGAAAACCTCCCATCCAAGCAGACCTTGGAGCTGCACCTGGGATGACCATCAAAGACCTCGACAAGCTGTCTAAAACGTCAGCAAGTTCAACCCGAACTCCACAGGGGCCACACCATCCAGGCCCACCTTCAAGATATCGACTTCTATCTAGAAATGAGACCTCATGTGACTGACAGAGACAGGTTATACCTCCTTAGAGCCACGCCCAGTTCCGAGGTACGAAACTTCCTAGATCGACAGCCCAGTCGAACGAAGTCAGACTACCAGCTACTTCGTGAGGTCCTGATTAAAGAGTTTACCGACCCTGACTCGAACATGGACTGTTAACTGCCTTAGAAACCAAACAAGGTCGACAAGAGGCTCCACAAGCTTACTACGACTCCGACTCACAAGCCTACTTTGGTGCACACAACGAACCTGACCTTGAAGAGGATGTGAACTTCAAAAGCCTCTTCCTCAGAAATCTGCACCCTGGAGTCAGCCACCATCTAGGCGTCATGGCCTGTCCACGCTCCATGACCATCCAACAGTTGCGTGACCTAACACAGAAGGCCTACAACAAGCAGAAGATGGCCTCAAAGAAAGGTGACAAAACATCCACACTCTTGAACTCTGTCAACAAAGACTCAAGCCTTGCACTGGACACCCAGATGCATCACAAAACCAGAGTCCTCCATCAAGAGCACAGAGAACGTGATCCCCATGTCCACGAAAGCTATCAGCCCAACTTCTGGAAAAATCCATGGGACCAGCCACGCTTCTCAAGAAACGCAAAAGATAGCAACAACTGGAAACCTAACCAGACATCCAAAGGTAATCGCCTGACTCATCCAAGAGCATCTCGTAGGGTTAAGCGACAACGAACCCACCTCAGCATTACTCAGACATGCACAGTGCTGAGTATGCTCCAGAACCATACAGCTTACCGTCAGAAGACATGGAACAAGTCATGAGCCAACTGAACGAGTTCCTTCAAGATAAGCTGAACACGGATGACTACGAAATTGAGTCATGCTCGCTGTGACCAGCGACAGAATGGAAGGCCGACGATCGCATGGTACACCACCATATCCGAGATGACAAGCACCTGTTCAACAACCACACAGGACAGCAAGTCTCTCACGGCCAACCGTTGATGAAAACTGAGGTACCAGAGAACATCACCTCACTCACCCATCACTCACTAGCAAATTGCTAAATGAACTCCAACTCCTAGAACCACATTCCTGTCTGTGCAACAGCAACCACCAAAGCACAGAAGGTCAGAAAGTCTGCCACATCCAGAAGGTAGCACAAGAGGAATGCAACAAAGGAGACAAAGTTTGCAGCCCAGCTTCACACAGCCATGCCAAACTACCTCCGACTGTCTGCTAAAGAACTTCCTGCCTTTCTGGACTGACCCCCATTAGATCATGGACATGCCCACATCCAAGCCAAGGATGAAGAGAGCCAGTCTTATGTAACATACCTGAAAAGGGGGGAGACGACACAGACTGGAACAGATCTGACCACACATACACTACACCATTAACACACACAACATTACCTACACCCAGAGGTAACCACATCTACTGATAACACATTCAACAAACATATTCTTCCCACAAGTAGAATATCCAACTTTAGCACAACACAGTTACATACACCACCATGAAGAAACATATAGCTATCCTCACAAGAGTTAGAACACCTGACACGAAGTTAAGGTGCATGGCCCCCTAGCTGCACATGACATCCTAGCTCAACAGTAGTTGCAAATCATGCTAGGAAAACCCACAGCAGCTTTGTTTTGTTTTGTTCTTCTTTTACCTATCCTTTCCTTCCCCTCTTTCTTTAGTAGGTGAAACACCTAGACACCCTGCAAGGGTCAAAGGTCTGATATTAGGATTGACTCGCTACACCTAATATCCGCAAGCCACTCTAGACTGAAGGAAAGCCAGAGAGCTCCATGCACGATAGGTCGATTCATTTTACCACAAATTAGTTCACTAGAAACTAGTGATGCACCGATCATGATTTTTCGTGGCCGATTCCGATACCGATTTTTTTTGAGCAAACTGGCGATTCCGATTCCGATACCGATTTTTTCCTTTAAGCAACCAACAAGAAATAATGAAAGATTCTAACACAAATAAAGTGTTATATAGTGAATATAGATTTGATTTAACATGTATAATATTTGTTTAAAAATATATATATTTAAGAAAAAGTTGCCCCCAAATTCATGTCTGTGGTGTTTCAACAATGGATGTCACCCCTTTAAGAAAAGGGAGAATTCTATTTGGACTACTTCCTGTGTGTAACGGGTCACTGCAGGTGCTGGTTGATCTGAGGGTGCATGGGGAGTACATTCTTTATTATACATTTTGAAGCTAGCTAAATCTCTGACAATTTCATGTGTTGTCATTAGTGTATGTGGTGTTATGTTGATAACTTGCAGATCTGGCATATTTTTATCAAAAAAAATATAAATACATACATGTTGATATTTCCAAAATGTCCCCTGATCTTGAAATCATCATGATGGTAGCCTCCATTTTAGAAAAGTCTAAGCTGATTTGTATGTGGTGTTACTGTCTCTGGTGTTAATGCATTTTCTGGTAACACAGAGCCTTTAGTAACTTGCATTATAAGGTCTGTGGTGTTATAATTACGTCTGTGGTGTTACTTCAATATGACATAGTGGCTGTGTCACAAGTTTTTGATTAAAATTATTTACAATTCAAAATGTTCTTAAGCTTTTATTTTAATGGATATAGCATATTAAACAAATTTTAAATGCCTATCAATATATTTTATTAGAAAACAAACAAGCATCTTTACAAATTCTGCCTCTCATGTTCAACTGGTCAACCCCAGTTGAAGATGGACCAAGATGGTTTTTAAATTGGGTTGAAACTACATAAAACTGGCCTTAAATGAAAACATTAACAGTAACCATGTGAAATTAAAGGCAACATTTGCATAGTTACAATCTAAACAACACAACCAACACACATTCAACAGTCCAAACAAAGATGTTACTTAATCAACATTTGTTGTCATTTTTAAAATTGGTGTAAAGAAAAAAGGTATTTACCAGTGAAACTAAATAAAACCAAAGTAGGCTATATAAATAAATTATTCCAAAATGTTAAATCAAATAATGTTTAGTGCAACGAGCAAAACAAAGATGCTACAGCTCGTGCTTGTTAAATCGAATTAAGTCAATGTAATTTTAAGGTAAAATAAAAATAATAATCTTGTACAGAACTGACGCTATAATGCTTGAACGTTTTATTCTTTACAAAAAGTAGCATTTCAGCTTTGTCACAAGTTTGTCTGTTTCTTTTCTCATCCAACACGTGAGAAGCTCGCTGAACAACTGTTCACGGTCTATTCTTGTGCAGGGCGTGGACAGATACGCCGCGAAATTCTAGTGATGGGAAGTTCGGATCATTTTACCGACTCGGACCTTTGAGTCTCGTTCAAGATGAACGAACGACTGAAAAAACCCGAAGACTCAAAAGTGAACTAATCAATTATCTTTCCGGCTCATACTGCATTAGTCACGCGATGAACGAGCGACTCGAAAAACCGAAGACTCGAAACAGGTGAACTAATTCCAGTACAGAACCTTTAGGATGGTGCGCATGCGCGACTGAACGAATCACTCCCGAAACGACTCGTTCTTCTCGAGTCTCATTAAAGATCCGTTCAAAATAAATGAATCGTTCAAGACCGACCCATCACTAGCAACTTCAGCTAGAGCAGCAAATGAAGCGGCTCTTATTTGTGTGCCAGTAATGTTACACCAACGGCAGTTCGCTTCATTGTATCTGTTTTTCTGTGTTTGTTGTGCTCCTGCCGAATGTCTTCCACACAAATGACATGTTCGCACTTTCGGAAAAATCGGCCGAAAAAGACAAAACCGGCGGTTGCCGATCGCGCATTATAAGCAAAACCGGCGGTTCCGATCTTTGGCGGTCAACGGTGCATCCTACTAGAAACTAAATGTGAACATTCTTAAGTTAAGACAACTTAGAAGAAACACACAAATCTAGTCGCAAAAGTTGATCGAAGAATTAAAACAATAATTTCCAAAATTGAATAACCTAATGCCCGGCACCAGTACAGTAACTGTCATGGAGGTGTTGTCTTGTTGTTTGCTGTGTTTTGTCTGCTTCTTCTGCCCTTGTTTTTCCAGCTCGGACGATGTCTTCTGCTAAAACACCTCACCGCGAAGAGGGGTGTGTAGAATATCAAGGACCGAATAATTGGCAAATCAAGATTCGATCGAAGCATGGTTGAAACATGAGAAGCCGAATTCCACAAGACAACAGCAGGAAGTCATAAATCAGACCCCTAGCGCCAGCCCGTCTGAATACAGCCTGCAAAACCAAAGGAACACTTAATGATAATTCCAATGCAGGAATTCGGTAATACATTGGAGGAATAAATATTGATTGACAAAGAGATGCAACATGTGACCATTACATGTAAATCTGTGATTGAAATCACAGCTACAGACTGTAAAATCATCTTAAAGGACTTTCATGCTCATGGTTAATGAAACTAATCATTTCTATGCATAACAGCATATTATGTATGTGACCCACAAATTTGAATATCCTTGTTTTAATCATTGTGTTTATCGTGCTTTTAATTAGTATTGACTAGCTAAGCCTTAAGGGTTAATGTCATGTTTAGTATGTATGAGCGTGATAATTCCAGCTTTGAACATTTCTTTTAATTGATTTCCTGTCAAATGCATCATATTCTGGCTATAGAAACCACATTCAAAAGGATATTTTGCAAGAGAATGTAAAATTCAAGCAATGTGACTGGCCATGACATGTTAATTTATTAAGTGGGTGGAGCTACAAAGCGGCACCCAGAATCAGCATGGGATCTAATTGGTCAAGACAACCATTGGGAGGTGTCAAAAAGGCAGAGGTTAAATACCCAGGTTACACTTCTCCCCTCCCTCTCTTAACGCTCTCTTCAGCCTCTCTTAACTTCTCCTTGGAACTCTCTCTCTCTCTCCGGAAAAATGAACTCTCTCTTCAGCTCTGGACCACACCCAGCCAGCTTGATACCATGAAAAGAAGAAAAGCCACCTAGTCTTTACATCCTTTTATTCTTTGACTTTAGTTTATTTTCTTTCCGTGAGTTCGTAATTACGTTTGCCAGCGGAAACAAGCCCAAGACTCTGCAAAACCAGCCAACGCCCACTTCCACGACTCCTGAACTCTAAGCCAATCAGCGACTTCGGAAAAACCCTTTCCTGAAAAGACGGAGAACAAAAGGGAATCCTTTAAACACAAAAGCTACGCAAGTACAAATCCCAGACTTTGCTGTAACTGGTGTAATATTGAAAATAGATTTTAGCCTCATTGAAAAACTCAATGCGAGTGGTAAATCAGTGATTGATGGTTGTTCAGGTTTATGCAATTGCACATATTGCTGTAAACGTGGGATATCAAACTCTCATTCTCTTAATCTAATCCTTTCCTCACTTTCTCTCTTTCTGCAACGCGTGAATGTGTGAATGCTTGTGTTCATGTAGATTAGTTTCCATGTCTTAGCATTATATAAATAAAGTCTTGTTTATATTGAAAAGAGAAATATCTTGTGTTTTGTGCTCATAAGTTAATGCCTTAATCTGTCGATTTTGTTACCGTGCTATTTAATAGTGTTTTCACTATATTTTGGGATTTTAATATCCAGTGCAGAGTTTGTTATACGGCTTGTTCGGTGAATCGCCGTGAAACAGTGAGTCTGTTCAAATTCCCTATAAAATCATTAATGATTCCCTTTGAGCTAAATTGACCTGTTTCCCTTATAACAATATATATATTATATGTTATCATTACAACTATCAGAAGGTAAATATTTATTAAAAACAAGACAAAACAGTCAAAAAGTAACACGCATGTTAAGAAATGCAGACAAGTATGGCATTAACAGCTACAGAGATTATAAATTAAGCATTAAACATTTGGTGAAGAACATTTAAGATCAAAATCGACTATAAAAATATACAAAACACTATTATACAATAATTGTACAGTTAGTTAATAGTGAAGTTCATTACAAACTATTCTGGAATGAGAGTACACAAATAAACCACAACATTAGCACTGATATTATAACATTTAACAGAAGCATATGTGTGAAAGAATGTGAGCATGTGTGTGAATGACTGAGTGTAAACACCATCTCTACTAAACAACACAGAACAAGCGTTTAACATTTGTTTTTTACAAATTATACACTTACAGTTTGTTTCATAGTCCATGAATACAGATCATGCATCACTGCTAATTTTCATGATCTCTTTATCATAATTGATGTAGTCACGAAGAAGCCCCATCAGCACAGCATGCGACATCTTTTACAGCATCCAGGGCAGCGTCCTCCTTTAAAACCAGTGTTGTATCAGTTTGGGGGAAATTCTCCTCTTTGACCAGCATTCATCCCAGTCACCGCCTGTTCTTCATCAGTGGCCTAAAAAGAGAAAAACATTTAATGAAACTATCCATTTTCAGATAGAGGTGCATCCACATCAGTAAGGACAGGTAAATAGTCTGGTTTTCTAATGTCTGTCTACCACAGCGCTCTAGAATGCTATAATGGCAGCACTAGTGTGAGGGCATGTTATATTAGGTAAATATATTGCTTTCAGAGTTTCTTCTTTACTGAAACATTAAAACATGACATTCACATACCTTACAAATGTCCATGTACGTGGAGGGCTGCTCTTTAATGGGTTAGTTCACCAAAAAATTCAAATGGTCATAATTTACTCCCCATGTTGTTCCAGACCCATACAAACTCTGATCATTTTTGGAACAAAAATAAATATTGAATATTCTCTTAATTTCTGTCCTCCATTGCAAGTCTGGAAGACCAATATTTTCTTCTGAACAGACATGTTCACTATCATGTAATTTAAGATTTATACATATATAAATATTGGAATGTATTACTTCTACAATAACTCTATTCATGAAGCTTGAAAATAATGATTATCTAGACTCTCAGTGGATGAACAAAAAATTATGAGAGTGACATAAGGGCAAGTATATCATTTTTGTGTGAACTATTCCTTTAAGAAAGGAAGACCAAGAACGATGACTCCAAATCAGACAACTCCAAAGTTGGTTTGAGTTCTGCAATGAAAACACAGACATCAATGGTTTATATAAAATATGAACACGTAATCATACTGTTGTTACATTAAAATGTGAAGTAAACAAGCAGGAGACAACAGAAACATTTATTTATTTTCTAATAAATAACACATTCTCAAAAGAATGATGCTCTCCTATGTCTCTGGCAATTAACATCTACAAAAAACAAAGAAACATTCTTTTAGTCTTAGTAAAAAATTGATAACATGAAATTATGAAGTTTACTTGCCTTAAACGGTCGTTCCTCTCTTCCGAAGAAGCTGAGAAAGTCGCCTCCTCCACACAAGCAGGCTTCTGTGTCCTTAACTCCAAAGTTGGTTTGGGTTCTGCAATTAAAAGGGACACCAATGGTTTACATAAAATATGAACACGTAATCATACTGTTGTTACATTAAAATGTGAAGTAAACAGGTAGGAGACAACAGAAACATTTATTTTCTAATAATCACTTACATCAATCTCAAAATAATGATGCTCTCATATGTATCAGGTAATCAAAATCTACAATAAAAACAAAGAAACATTATTTTAGTCTTAGTAAAAACAAAGGGATGAAATTATGAAGTTTACTTGCCTTAAACGGTCTTTCTCTCTCTTCTGAAGAAGCTGAGAAAATCACCTCCTCCTCCTCACGCACGCACGCAGGCTTCTATCCTTAACTCCCGGCGGGCACAACGACGACACAAGCTCAACAAGTCTGAAATATTACATACAAGACATTAATGTTAACAATTATCATTTCATCATCCTCAAAATAATTATGCTAGTCTTTACATAACGGTTTCCTTTAGGAAACTACATTCAGTTTAACCTGAACAATACAATAACGAATTAACATGTTAATAACCGTCTATTAACACCTCAAAGAGAGCAGATATTGTAAAATCTTATCTAAATATGACATAAGACACTCACAGAGCGTTATAAAAGTACGTTAAGTTACCTCTTCCGTTCAGTAAAAGAGACCGTTAAGATCTCTCCGTTTCTGAGGCGAAAACCAGTATTTTTTCAATATAAGCTATTTTCGGACTATTTCCGCCTTCCATGAAACTTCAAAATACTCCCGGACACAAACAATGAATGATAACTTTACATTTTAATCTTTACTTACCATAACGTCTTTCACCCCTTCTCACTTCTTTCAGGCTGAGAAAATGGCGGCTTCTCGCACTGGTATCGTCGGGTGCCCTCGGATGTTGGCGTGGCGTGCTCTCCTTCACGTCCGCGTTCAACCCAGCGCCGCTGGGTTATGATCAAGACCAATTTTCAACCCAAAATTGGGTTAAAACAACAACGCCCTAACCCAGCGGTCTCAACCCAGCATTTGGGTTGAAAAAAACAACCAGCGTTTTTTGCAAATACAATAGAAATGTGGCACAATGAAACTCACCAAAACCGCTGTTCCTTATTCATGTAATATTCCTATAGGTCCACAAACAGGTAAATATAATCTTTCGTATTTTATAGGGTCTTAAAATCAACTAATGAATTACTTATTTTAGTCAGTAATCTCTTTAATCTTTCCACTTGTTCGTTACATTATGCCGCTGTTCTATGGTTTGACGTGTGCTAGTTATCCTTACAGGCAAGGCGTCGCTAGGCCATTTTAGGGGCTTTAGCACCCTAAATTTCTGCTCAGCCCCCTAAAAATCTTGTGATTCTTCCCTTTAAATTTCAAATGAAAACGGCAGCAGACTTGGCTCCTCCCCATCTTTCTCGCGTTCTTCAATCCACAGACTGCGGTGACGCAGAGGAAAGGACAAGGTGTGTGTTTATCGATGATTGTTATAATATCTACATCTATGCAGTTCTTTGTCATAAATACTGTTTACAAAAAGTCATGGGAGAGCAATCGGTTTCCAATCTACTGTAAAGTTTTCGCTGCATTCACCACTCATCACACCACAGCTGTTTCCTTCAGCGAAAGCCCTTAACACATCTGACATACTTTATAAAAGCGATCACGTTATTGTTATTTGTAAATATTTTATTTATTTATTATTATACCCTCATTGGGGCTGAGCCCCCTAAAATGAAAATCCTAGAATCACCCCTGCTTACAGGCATATTTTATTTGATTTATTTTATATAATACATTTTTATTCACATTTCCCATAGGCACCTAATCAATTGAATGTATTTATTTGTAAACTGTAAATTATTATTTTTATTTTGTTATATTTATTATCATTTACTATTATTTATTTTTACTATTTAGACATGAAATAAAAATACAAAATAGACACTAATGTTGTTAAATATTATTTAACAAGGGAAGGGTAAGACAGAGAATTGGGATTCACCCTTAGTCTAAAACGATTCCCTATTTTATAGCTCCATCTAGTGGACAAGGTTAATATCAAATCCTTCAGGTTGCAGATGATTTAGAGCAGTGATTTTAATACCAAAAATACAATTATAATAGTTCAGGAGGAGACCAGCAAATTCTAAACCAGGAGTTATCAACTGATTAGGGTTGGAGGTAATATCTGCAGGAAAGTGGACCTTAAAGACCATAGCTGTGATGCATCACACTCAGTGCATCTCAGTGTGGTATGGTAATTCCTCAATCCAGGACTGTAAAGCTCTACAGAGAGTCGTGCGCTTGGCTGAGCGCATCTCAGGGTCTGCTCTCCCCTCTCTGCAGGACATCTACCTCAAACGCTGCAAAAGCAGAGCTGCTAAAATCCTCAAAGACTCAACTCACCCCGGTAACCATCTTTTCATTTTACTGCCATCTGGCAAGCGCTTCAGGAGCATGATGGCAAAAACTGAGAGACTGAGGAGGAGTTTCTTCCCTCAGGCCACCAGGCTCCTAAACACAAACTCAGTTTCATAAACATTTACAAGACTCATTATTAACTGTAAAACATTCATATTCTCATCATCCGTATTGCTGCTATGTGTACATACCCGGTACAACCCTGTTTGCACATCCCTCTTGTTCATATTACTATTTATTAAGTCCCATATACTCAGTGGTGTAGTGGAGGGTATACGCAGGTATACGGCGTATACCCACTTCTTTATCAGTCAGCATTCCGTATACCCACTTCTAAATCTCCTCTGATGCGCATCATTCAGTAGTGTCCTGCACTAGCCAAATCGTGACAGTCCAGCATATGAGTAACTAATTCAATCACATGTGAATAAATGCAAATATTCCCTAAAAATCCAGTAAAGACAGTGATGCGGTCAGGAATGAGATGTAAACACTCTCGTGCAGTGTATGTTTCATTTATACTCGAAGCCGGATGGCGCTTTCGCGCATAAAGTCAGCGATATGCCAATTTTTTAATTGGACAAAAAAATTAGTTTATTTGACATTTCTGTCTCCCTCACATCGGAAATGATTAAGAATCAAGATTTTTTGTTTGTTTCAAGAAGAGATCACAATTCTCCCACAATCCTGAACAGTCAACTAAACAAAATAGCATGTAATTTACTAGAGGTTCAGACAAAATGTCAATTGCTGCAGTCTGTTTATATATTTTAATCATTTATTGCTAAATCTGCACCTCTTCTGTGGATAATATTATTTTTTATAATGATCCTTACTCAAGCAGCAGAAGTTAAGTGACAGCGTGCAAATATTACTGGCCCATTTTGGAGTGAACTAAATATGCAAGACTAGTTTTACACGTCACTCTTTATGATACAGGTCGGTCATCCTTTCCCGGGCCGTTTAAAAAATATTGGGGGTATAAATTAAGAGTATACCCACTTCTCCAGGCACCACTACACCACTGCATATACTGTTTTTGCACATCTTATTTGTTGTGCACTTTTTATTCTATTGCACATTTTACTCTTTATTTCTTTTTACCTATATATATGCTCTTGTGTTGTGTTACTTTTATATCATTTTTATTTTTATTCTTTTGCACTGTCCACTGAGCGGACCTGATTTGATTTACATTTCACTTCTGATTATACCCTGTATAATTTATTATGTGACAAATAAAGAAACCTTGAACCTTGACCTTGACTAGCTGACAGCCCCTGGTTTAGAATTAGCTGTTCTCCTCCTGAGTATCAGAAATTCATACATCTATTATAACTGCTCCTCTTTTAGGTCTGAAGTTACCATGTTAGGCTATTCCTTTGATGTAACACATTTAATAATATTTAGCCACGGTTTTAACCCGAATACAACCAAAAATCATCGAAAAAAACACAAGGAAAATGACTTAAAATGCATTATATAAAAACAATGAGGCAATAATGATTGGCTAATTCATAATTGTATGGTTTCATTGAATAACACTGTTAAAGTACATTATGAAATACTAAATAAACAATTTATGTACATGTTATTACAAATGCCTGTAAAGGGATCCAAAGGCCTGGCCATTGCTGCTGCTACACTTAGCCTATATAGGCTATTGACCAAGCATTTAATTCAAATCTCCACTTAATCATAACATTTGTATCACCTTTATATATATATATATATATATATATATATATATATAAAGAGAGAGAGAGAGAGAGAGAGAGAGAGAGAGAGAGAGAGAGAGAGAGATGACACAGCCTCTATAATTTATTCAACAACAAAAAAACATGGACATCACAACCCTTACAAAAATTAAAGCATATTTCATCTTAGTAAAAATGCTTAATTTTATTTTACTTGAGACTATAAAATCAATCAGACAACCATATTAATAAAATAATAGCCATAGGTAACTGTCTAAAGCAACAATTGCAATTTGTAAATAATACAATTTATTTATTTATTTGCTTTTAGATTTTATTAAAGTTATATTTTGAAGTTATATAGTAGGTGGTTTTTATTTTACTTCCATAATATTTGAGGAAGGGGGGCACAACAAGAGGGCACCCATTTGACCAGCAGTGGCCCTGTACACACACACAATATTGCCGCTTGTTAGTTAACTAATTACTGTAAAATCAATAGCCTATGACAAATACATATAGTAATGCAAATACATATAATGTGACGTACATAGAGACGACGTATATATCAGGCGTCATATAATGCGACGTACATAGAGACGAGGTATTTACCCAGCTTTATCATTATATGTTGACCAAAAACCTGTTCATCTATTGACACCATGTTATTTAAATTTTTGTGGAAAAACAAAACTGAATATGTTAAAAGGAAGACACTGATTAGAAATACTTTGGAGGGAGGTGTGAATGCTTTGGACTTTAGTACTCTCAATCAGGTTTTTAAAATTGGCTGGATTAAACGTTGCCTGAATGCTGACCCTAATTTGTTATGGTTTTATATTCCTAAATTGATCTTTGAGAAATGTGGAGGTTTAAATTTTTTATTAACTTGCGATTTTAGTTGCAATAAACTCCCAGTTAAGCTCGCTAATTTTCACAAGCAAGCTCTGGACGCTTGTAAGCTTGCCTTCTGTCACAATTTTTCCCCTCATAGATGTATTCTATGGAATAATCAGAATGTGCTCCGTGGAAAAAAATCTGTCTTTATTAAAAACTGGTTTGACAAAGGTGTAATTTTTGTTTTAGACTTGTTAAAAAAGGATGGTAACTTCTATTCCTATTCCGGATTTTCAGAACTCTTTGAAGTGGATACCTCACCTAGAGTGTATGAATGGTTTATTAATTCCATTTCACCCAAATTGTTACATTTGGTTAGGCAAATTTTACATATCTTTAAAATGTGAAATGCCAAAAAATGATTGGAGGTCTGGAGCTTTGTAATATTAAATGTAACAATTTCTGGATTGGAAAAACCCTTATTAAGAAGTTTAGTTGTCATCCTAAAGCATTTTATAAGTGGAAACTAAATTACCCTTTTCTTTCTACAATTAAAACTTGGGCCGGTATTAACACGTTTCTGTTACCTAACAAGATGAAAGAACTTCACTATAAAATTCTTCATATGTACTATCCTTGTAATTCTTTACTCTCAAAATTTAAGTTGGACTTCTCTTCACAATGAACATTCTGTAATTCTAACTTGGAAACAATATCACATTTATTTTTGAATGTGATTATGCAAAGGATTTATGGAAAGAAATGTCTTGGCTTGTTTTCTCAGCTTACAACAAACTCTTTTGTTTTGAAATAATTAATGTACTGTTCTTGATTTGGGAATCAGGATCAAAGGAGCTGGATGATATGTGTCAGATGAGAGATGGGGTCGAGGACTCAAATGCAGAGATTTAGGGTTTTTTAATCATAAAGTTAAACAAATGAACAACAAAAACCACCCCGAAGGGGAAAAACAAGCAGGCAGAAAGAAGACTGGAGCACAGTCAAACATGAAACTCACATGACGTAAGATAACGGATCAGCACAGGACTGCAGACACAAGGAGACTATATAGGGAGACAAACGAGGGTAACGAGGGAGACACAGCTGGAGCCACTGAAACAATGATTAAGTAACAAGATGGGAGGGGACAGACAATCGACATGGGAGCACATGGCACCAACAAACAACAAGCCATGTGCTCAACACAGAGACATCTGGTGGCCAGCCTGGGCACACCAGCAGGACCGTGACAATATGTTAAAATTGTTAACTCTCTGTGGCCTATTTCATCTTCACAAATGTAAAGTTACTGATTGTATGCCCAATTTTAGGATTTTTTGTATTGATTTGAAATTATTTTATGAATCTCTATGCTCATCACTTAACAAGAAAGCTGCTAAAACAACCGTATTGATGGAAAAAATAATGACTTCGTTGTAAGGGTTACCTCCTGAGTATTTTTTGAAGTTGATATTTTATGTATAATTTTATTTTCATTTTAATTATAGTTTATTTTAATTAATTTATGATTTATTTCTTTAATTATTTCAAAAGATTTTAATGGTAACTATTATTTATTTGTTTTGTAGTTATATTTATTTTTTTGTTTATTATTGTTTAGGTATTTACTGTTTTGTCTTCTGGTTTTGTATGTACTTTTTTGCTTTGAATGTATCCCCTGTGAATGTTATGTTTAAAAAAAAAAATAAAAAAAATAAGAGACGACATATATATTCGCCGTCATATAATGCGACGCACTTAGAGACGACGTATATATCAGGCGTCATATAATGCGAGTAACATAGAGAGACGTATATATATCCGGCGTACCTAGTTCAGACGTACCTATCACAGGTCAGTTTTTATGTAAATTTCTCACGTACGCCGCCATCACGTCGCCGCCTATGATTGGTTCTACAGTGACGTTGCCGTGGGTCTGTCGTCTGACCTTCCTATTAATCCCATTCAAAAGACTGCTCCTTCTCCTTCGCCTGCTAAGCTTAGGAATGGCATGATTCACACCTCATAAGAGTCTAGTCACGTCTCAGCTCATGATCCAGAGTCTCTTCACGTCTCAGCTCATCATCCAGAGTCATGCCACGTCTCAGCTCATCATCCAGCGTCTCTTCGCATCTCAGCTCATCATCCAGAGTCTCTTCACGTCTCAGCTCATGATCCAGAGTCTCTTCACGTCTCAGCTCATCATCCAGAGTCTCTTCACGTCTCAGCTCATGATCCAGAGTCTCTTCACGTCTCAGCTGATCATCCAGAGTCTCTTCAGCTCTCATCTGATCATTCAGATTCTCTTCAGGTCTCAGCTGATCATCCAGAGTCTCTTCACGTCTCAGCTGATCATCCAGATTCTCTTTCGTCTCAGCTGATCATCCAGAGTCTCTTCAGGTCTCAGCTCATCATCCAGAGTTTCTTCACATCTCAGCTCATCATCCAGAGTCTCTTCACGTCTCAGCTGATCATCCAGAGTCTCTTCACGTCTCAGCTCATGATCCAGAGCCTCTTCACGTCTCAGCTCAACATCCAGAGTCACGCCACGTCTCAGCTCATCATCCAGAGTCTCTTTATGTCTCAGTTGATCATCCAGAGTCTCTTCACGTCTCAGTTGATCATCCAGAGTCTCTTCACGTCTCAGCTCATCATCCAGAGTCTCTTCACGTCTCAGCTCATCATCCAGAGTCTATTCAGGTCTCAGCTCATCATCCAGAGTCTCTTCACATCTCAGCTCATGATCCAGAGTCTCTTCACGTCACAGCATCGGTTGATACAACAAATCTTGAGCTGTCAGCCTATCCTTTATCAGCCCATAAATCTAATTGTGGACTACCAACCCTTGGTCAATATCAGCCTTATCAGCCAATATCAGACAATATCAGACTATCAGCCTTGGTCAATATATCCAATGTCTACTCCTCGGATCTGTTGGTCTTCTGCTCCGCCGTGGTGGTCTACTGCTCGGGTCTGGTGGTCTTCTGCTCCACCGTGGTGGTCTACTGCTCGGGTCTGGTGGTCTTCTGCTCTGTTCTGTTGGTCTTCTGCTCTGTCCTGTTGGTCTTCTGCTCCGTGGTGGTCTTCTGCTCTGTTCTGTTGGTCTTCTGTTCCACCGTGATGGTCTTCTACTCTGTTCTGTTGGTATTCTGCTCCGCCGTGGTGGTCTACTGCTCGGGTCTGGTGGTCTTCTGCTCCACCGTGGTGGTCTACTGCTCGGGTCTGGTGGTCTTCTGCTCCACCGTGGTGGTCTTCTGCTCTGTTCTGTTGGTCTTCTGCTCCGCCGTGGTGGTCTTCTGCTCTGTTCTGTTGGTCTTCTGTTCCACCGTGGTGGTCTTCTACACTGTTCTGTTGGTATTCTGCTCCGCCTGCTCTGCCGTGCTAGATCTTCTGCTCCGCCCTGGGCCCTGTCCTGGCATCTGGCTCCCAACTCTGTCGGGTTCACCTTGCCCTCCGTTCGCCTCCGCTTTACCACCTGTTTTTATTAATTTTATTTTTATTAAATTAGGAGTGTCTGGAAACCGCTCCTTGGGGGGGGGACTTCCGTTCACTCACCATCAGAGGTCACTCGCCCACCACATGGACTCTTGCACTACACCAACTGTTGCACATCACTCTGGACTGCGGTTCCCATCATCCATTGCACTGACGACACACACACAGCTGATTGCACTGATCACACACCCTACATAAACCATGGACTTCCTCTCTCCTGAGTATTGTTTAGCGTTTATCACAGTCATTGCTGATAGCTACTTTACGGAGCACACTTAGTAGTCATAGTCTTGCATTGCCTGTTTTCTGGTGTTTTGATTCTTGCCTGTGTTTCCTGGATTTACCCTTCATCTTAACCCTAGATCCTCTAAAATAGCACGGCTGAACTGCTTCAGGTTTCTGGAGACTGGAACCTAGCAACCGCTGCTGAAAGCAACATCACGTCCCCTGCGGTCCTCCATACCGGCCCCTGAGGAGCTGTGCTGCATCACTTCATCAAAACACACATCAAACTAACTCAAAACACCAGATCCTTCAATCTTACAGTCCAAAATAGAAATTTTTCTATATTACTATTACTGAATAACACACATGTCTGAAAAGAATCCTATAAAAGATAGTGGAACATGTGTGCATTAAAACTGCATCCAAATATTTGTGTTTATATATGTGTTCTATTTACTCATCCTCAGAGACACGCCTCTGTTCAGAGATCTGTGTTACATAACCCGGTCAATGATTGTCCACAGGTGTGTGTGTGTGTGTGTGTGAGAGAGAGAGAGTGTGTGTGTGTGTGTGTGTGTGTGTGTGTGTGGGCATGTTTATGTGGTTTATGAGGACACAAATTTGTATAATGACATGGGTATGACACAGGTATTACAAGGAGAAGGTGATTTATGAGGACATTTTCAGTGTCCCCATAATTTAAAACGCTTATAAATCATACAGAGTGAGTTTTTTTTAGGGAAAATAGAAATGCACCGCCTCCTGTGAGGGCTAAGTTTAGGTGTAGGGTAGGTGTTGGGCAATAGCACATACAGCTTGTACAGTATACAAACCATTACGCCTATGGAAAGTCCCCGTAAACCATAAAAACCAACGTGTGTGTGTGTGTGTGAGTGTGTGTGTAAAACTATTGGCTATACCTGCTCCTGCGGTTCTGATTCTGATAGGATCCTCGCAGTGGTCCAGCAGATCGAGCAGGTCACCGAGGGTCAGTCCAGACACACTCAGACTCTCCACCTCCAGCAGTGTGTCCCAGCGAGCACCAGGCCTCCGCGGCCGGACCCAGGCGAAGTGTCCGCTCTGCGCTCCGCCGCTCAGCTCCGAGGTACCCCGCCACAGCGCGCTCTCCCGCGGCTCCATCCCTCCCCCGCAGCCGCTCGGGGGTCCTCAGGTGGGCGACCGACTCCCTCCTGCTGTCTCTTTAACTAGCTCTTGGTCCAAAGCGCACTTGCAGTCCCAACATGCAGCTTGATCGTTATATAGAGGAGTTCATGAACTCAACACTTATCAGTGAACTGTGAACAGATCTCCAACATTGTGTCCTCATAAACCACACACGCACGCACACACACACACACACACACACACACACACATATACACACACACACACACGCACATGCAAACACACACTCACTGCGCGCACACATACACACACACAAGCCCGCACATGCACACACTCTCTCTCTCTCTCTCTCTCTCACACACAAACACATACACACACACACGCACGCACACTCTCTCTCTCTCTCTCACACACACACACACACACACACTCACGCACGCACACGCGCGCACATGCAGACACGCACACACGCACGCACACACACACACACACACCTCTCTCTCTCACACACACACACACACGCACGCACGCACACACACACACACACACACACACACACGCACACACACACACACACACACGTGCACACACGCAAACACACACACACACACACTCTCTCTCTCTCTCTCATCATCCTCCAGAAAGCATACTACTACATTATATATTCTAACTACAGCCACGACTAACAGTGCTGATAGAGCAGATACACCAACATAAAAAATCCAAACAGAATCAAGACACTCTGGGGGACTTTAAACTTGGCCAAACATTGAGGGACTTTTATTGCACCCGCTGATCTTCGTGACGTGTTTCCTGCTCCGGTTTGCGTCGCTCTCAGTGCGGACCTGTTGAATTTTCAGAAATAACCCTCATATTTCCATAATGAGGGCAGTTCCCACATGGATAGATAAAGTACACGACCGGGATAAGGTTCAGCAGTGGTGAGGCGCTTCATGCTTTCCCGAAACATTAACTGCAGAGCGGTATAGATGTGGTTAGCAACCGTTGCTATGTAAACAATATAAGCGTCGATGACCCGTATTGAGAGATACAAGTGATTTCTGCCGGTTTTTGTTTCGCTATTATATTGATAACGCAACATGTTGAGTCCGACATCACTGATGGGGCTCGCAGCAGTGTGTGTAGTGTAACTTGTTATAGTGTGTGTGTGTGTGTGTGTGTATCGTGTCTCATTCTGTCTGCAGCATCTATGACCTCGCCTTCAGACCCGACGGCTCTCAGCTCATCGTGGCAGCGGGAAACAGAGTTCTGGTAACAACACCCCAAACCCCACCACCACAGACCCTCACACACACACACACACACACTCTCACACACGCACACACACACACAATTACTCACTCACACACACACACACACACACACACACACACACACACACACACTCCAGGGTTCGTACGGTCATGAAAAACCTGGAAAAGTCATGGAATTTTAAAACCACAATTTCCAGGCCTGGAAAAGTTTTGGAAAAATGAATAAACCCAGAAAGTTTTGGAAAAGTCATGGAAATCTATTTGACAAATCTCTGTATAATACAATTATGTTTATTCAGGTCCTGAATTTCGGTACGGAATTGCGCATGGGCTATATCGCATATTTATACTCTTTCCCGCAGCTTTCGACTTTAAAATGATGGATATTCACACATTTATTCAATAGCCTATAGCTTGTAGGCTGATGAGTAAATAGATCCACACAGAATATCAAATCAGTCATTTAAAAACGGATTTATCAGCTGTGTTTTCTCTCTTTGACTTTCTCTTAAAGCACGTAATCAGCGCATCTCGTCTGCACTAAAGAGCTGCACGGTGCGATACAAGTCTTTCTCTGGCATTTTGGTACAGTTGACAGAATTGTCACCTGCCTAATCGGGTCATTGTTGCATTGTCACTAAAATGTAGCCTTTATTTGCACGTCTTTTTAAGCCGGTCTGTACTCGCGCGCTCCAGAAGCGGTTTCTGCTGCACTCAGTCATGTCCAAATGGCGTCCGTATAAAGCCGCCTTGCGAGTACCAAATTGACTTTACCAAACAACCTCAGTAGAATCCTGCACGGGCCTCAAACATACGCCCCAGTCCAATCCTTGTTTAGCAGATATTAGGGCTGTGACGGTATTGGATTTTTCCTTACCGCGGTGAAGCAGCAACAAATATCGCGGTTTGGCGGTTAATCGCACGACCCCAGTAAAATAAAATTGGCGTGCGCACTTGTGCAAGTCTGCGTCTGCATGCTGCAGAGCCACAGCACATTGTAGCAGGAGTCAGATTTCACTGATCACGTGAAGAGATGCAATTTTTGTGGGTAGAGCTGCATCAGCACAAGCGCGAAGGTGCACGCAGCCGGACTAAGCTCAACACACTGGAGGATTTGGTTTTCAAACTAAAGTAAAAGACTGCTTCTTAAACCAGAGAAGGTGACACAAATAACACTGATGAAAAAGAACGGGTTGAATGTTAAACACTTTCGTTACCATAAACTAGATTAATCAATGCATGCTGATTAACTTTTATCATAATGTTGCATCAAAAAGAGAAAGTTGCGAGCAGTGGGAAGAATGAGTAGAGCCCTGAATGACTTGATCAAGAACCCATGCAGCTTGTAAATGAACATGGAAATGAATAATAATAAAGTCGTCGTCTTTATTCTTAAAACAGCAAATTAAATTAACAATAATAACAAAATAATATTAATCTCTATAACTTAGTTTTTTTTCAATATCTTCTGAGTTTAATAGGAATTATGGAACAGTCTTTGTCATCGTTTGTAACCCATTCTTTGTACAAATTATTAAAATAATAACAACCTGAGCAAGCTGCAGAAACAGAAACAAGCCGAGCTCAACATGCCCGTGCTTAGTTCTGGTGATTTGTGCTAAACTTTGATTCATATTTCTTTAGACATTGTTTTTCGGGTAAGAGTCCGTGGATATAAACGCACTTGTCCAAACGCATAGCGTGTTGCAAAATGTGTTCGTGAAACGGATAGGTTGTAACAGCAAATTATGATGCAATTAATATTATTTGACGATTCGTTAGGCTACATTTATAATAACAACCTTTTAAAGTGCAAAATAAAATATGTTTTTCTTCTTCCTGACCGTTCCTTGAAATATATCTAGTTTCCAGAATCTCACAATGACATTTCCTCTACTGAAAGAGAGAGATAACAAATACAAATGTAGTCTGCACAAAAATGTATTTTATTGTAGGCTATTTATTTTATTCGTCTTGTCCAGAATCAAATTATTTTTACATTTTGTTGTCAACGTAATAATAAGTGTCGCAGAGATAAAAAATAATAATAATACTGTAGGCCAGTTTGTACAAAAATGTAAAAATATCATGTTTGTTATTTTTATTCTTCTTGTCAAAATACTAAATTTGTTTAACCTTTTGCTGTCAACACGGAAAAGTGTCGCAGAGAAAAAAGACATCTGTCATTTAAATTTATATGTAAAATATGAACAAAACCGTTGGCTTAGACATTGCAAAATTAAATCTCTTTTCCATGAAACCAAACAATTGAACTTCCCTGAGAAGAATGTCTCGAGTCAGATTTGCCTGAGATGGGTTTCTTCGCAGTAAACTGACCATTTTTCAGTCGCAGTTGAAGAATCCACACTTAGCTAAACTCTATCCTTATTCTGCTCTGTCACTCATCGACGGGGCTCTGGGCAAAACCCTGCCGTGCCGCCCCCGCTTCACTCAAATAGGATTTTAAAGATGCAAGTGAAAGATTGGATAATTTGTTTATTAACAACTACATTAAAATAAAAGCAAGCACGGGCATGTGCTATTAGCAGTCAGGGCTTAATCTGAACAAACCCGGTCCGGATCGGCACCTCCGAACTCCGATCATCTCATCTGACGGATCCTCTTCCTCCAGAGAAATACGTTCGTGTCAGGGTTATTGTAGTTTTGCATTTTTTAATTCGTTGTTATATTGCTTTCAATTTTCGCTAAAAATGTAAGTTTCATTTGTATTTGTTTTATAATTTGGTTAATTTTAGTGTAGTTTTTATTTAGTGGAGTTTTCTACCCTACAGGTTAGTTTCGGTTTTAATTTGAGTTGTAGTAATTAAAGTTTAGCAGAATTAACAGAACACTTCCAGAGCACAGACCAAAGACATTTTAATTTAAACGTATTGACGCAAACCACTAGCGGCACAAAATTAAAGCATGCTGAGATTAGAAAATTATTAATTTTATTATTTTATATAGTCGCTATTGGTTTCGTTTTGTTTGAGCTTGGCATTGTTTTTTATTCTTCTTTCTTTCTTTCTTTCTTTCTTGTCTTAGTGCCTTTATTTTTGTCAAATACAGTTCTTAATACAACATATTTCACCGTTTAAACATGTATACAACATTTCTTATTTTTTAATTCGTTTAACAAGCATTTTAGAAGTAAAAATAAAACTTTCATAGTCGCAAAAAAAACCTGATGTGGCTCGTTTAGGTGACTTGGTTTAGATTGCATAAAATAAAATCGTTTACTGTTTTATAGATTACATGAAACAAACCTATATTTGACAAAAAAAGTAAGTGGCACTGAGAACTAATTTCACCCGAAGAGAAGGCAAAATATCTGCGTGCACTCAATGCTAACGCAGACTCTGCGACTGTCATATAGGATATGGGTTACAAAAAAAACTACCCAAACATTACAAAAAAATGTTTAATAAAATAACCGTGATTTTTAGAGTATATGCACACAATAAAAGCAACTGATGCAAGCTGGTAATCACTTAAGTGGGTCAACGGAGTGATTGCGTGAATGATCTCTTCTCTTCATCCTCTGATGCCGGATCGATCACCCCGCGTTATTACACAAATTAAACACTGCATATGATAAATGCTAAATATTGAGTATTCCACTTGGCTAAAACACAACAAAACACGGTTTTGGGTGTAGGTAGGCCTATTTAATAGATAATATTACACTTGTTATCTCCACCGCGCTTTCTCTCTCACACACATATTAGGCTATAATCTTACCTTTTAGAAGCGCTCTGGCTTTAAAACTCATCAGACAGCACCAGCAAAAAGGAATTCATGTCTGGATAGTTTTATTCGATTTGATGACATTTATGAATGAACATTATAATGTTTTGCATGTAGAGTAGCCTATTGATGACGCCTCAGTTGTGGGGCGGAGCGGAGCATTACTATGAAGCAAAGTTAATTTAGATGTAGAATAACTAAGCAGTGATAACGAATGCCCAAAAGATAAACTACAAATATCTGTCCCTTTGCCCCTGACTGTGTTGCTGCCGAGGCGACTGCCTTGTTCGCCTATATGCACATGCAGATCGCCTGTTCTGTCAGGGTGGCGTTATGCACATGCTGCCGCACTGTGCGCAATAAAACACATGACACCGAGCACTGGTGCGTGCGTGCAGCGCGTGAGCGGTAAGAGGGAGTAAAAACACACAGATATGCTGTTCTGAAAGGATGTCGGGAACGGTTAGACCGCCCACTCCTGTTCAAATTACACCAGAGTTACCGACCGTTACCGTGTTTTATTCCCGCGTTGCAAGACATTTGGTCGGATCCCGAAAAACAGTGCGGTGATGACGGTGATGACCTCAACACGCGTCGCATCTCATTACCGCGGTGAAGCGGTAATGCGGTTATCGTCACAGCCCTAGCAGATATCAGAATTACCTTCCTGAGTCCGACTGGAGCCCATGTCTTTCTTTCTCTCTTCCCATTACACAGCTGCTGTTCTAGCCATTCAAATAGTTCAGTTTCGTTTTAATGGCAAAGCGTTTCGTTTCTTTATTAAGTTAATTTAGAAATATGTTTGGAACATTTATTTGTTTATTAAATTCAAGTTTTGTTTTTAAAGTATCTTTTGAGCAATCGGCCAGCTGCAGACAGTGAGTTTGACTATTATGTTTGATCAATTTAGCCTTCTTAAATCACCTCTTGACTAAAATAAAATCTATATTTAAAATACTTAAAAAGCATATCACAATGTTAGTTTAAACGCTTAACCTAGACAAATGTGTGCTATTAGACAGGTCGAGCTGCTCTTGTCAGTCGCGGTATTGTTTCCACGAGCCTAATCCTTTTCATCACCATAATAATTGATGGATTTCTAAAATACAAAAATGAGGAATCCTAAAACAAGCCCGACACCGCCTAACTCACTTCAATAAAGATAATTATAGGCCTACATGAGCATCTGCTGTCCTCGACAAGGCGCTCTTGTTAGGTGACAAAAATTGTAAAGTCTTCTGCCTGCAACAAAGATTCAGTAGATGGCCAGATGAGACCAGATGGCAGAGTCAACTGTTTTACGAAAGAAATAGAACAATTATATGTGAAGCAAACTACTACTATAAAAATATGCCCATTTTGAACAGAAGAGGAAGAAATGTATGTTTTAATTATCAATCTGTTAAAACATAAAATATTAGTTTATAAAACACGTCAACTAATCTACAAAAATAATAAAACTTTATTTATTAAGAAAAAATATTTTATTTAAGAGGCTAAAACCCTTAACATAATTTTTGAATTCATTCATTAAAATATAAATTTGATGAAGTAATTGAAACAAAAAATTAAAACAAACATGTATTGTTAATTTTAATATTTTAAATAAATGTTTAAGAGTGCTTATAATGACAAAGAAATGAAAACAAATTGAAAATAATGTAGTGTAAGACAAAAATCCTGTTATAAGAAATATCCCCAAAGTCTAAATACTGCACATTGTAATTTTGTAAACACTGAAAGAGAAAAAGTTTCCAAAATGAAATTTGTCCCGTTTAACTGAGTTAAATAAATGATAATAGTGATGATAAAGGACGAGTCAGAATGTTTGTATGCAAAAGGGCGAATTCACAGTACAAAAAAAAGCAAAACAATAGTATTAATAGTCATTCATTTTATAAACAGATTTTATTCTTTGTAAAATAATGTGAAATTAGGTCATGGAAATTGTCACAAAAGTCATGGAAAGTCATGAAATTTGGCAAAAATAAGAACCCTGCAGCTTCAGCACACACACACACACACAACAGACCCTCACAAACACAGAATTAACACACCTACACAAACAGATCACACATATCTAATATTCAAAGTAGAAATATAAAAGAATCATGTTTTCATTTTTTAAAATCACAATTAAATGATTCTTGTCATGTTGATTTTACTATTTTTAAAAATACATCAAATCACAAAAAATTAGAAAAAAAACAAAAATCAATAATAAACAATATATAAACAATGTATTAAAACACAAATAATTTACAGATTGATTCTATCAAAGCAGCTGTATTTATAAAAGTTATTTTTTTCTTTGTGTTTTGTGTTAGCATTAAATAATAATTCTGTTGATTCTGTCATTTTTTAAAATATCATTTATGATTTAGTTTAAACCTGAGTGAGTTATCTTCTGCTGAACATTTATATTTAAAGAAGAAAAAAAAAACAGTTTGGTCTGACAATGTCAAAGCCAGCAAATGTTTGATTTCTTCAAAACTTGTGTTCAGCACAAGAAAAAAATGATAGGTTTTTTGACTAATGAAATATAACAGATTTTAGCATTTAACAAAGTTCAGTTTATCAATGAAGAAACATGCTTGTCGGTGTACTTTTCAGACATAACCATGAGTCTACCTTGACAGTATAAAAGATAACTGGTTCAGTTATTGCTTTTCAGTCATCATATATTCATATTTTAAAAGGAATAAAATATCAGTTTATCTGTTAGTTCGGAAAAGATCAGGATGAGCAAGACAAATGCAGCCAGATATGTTACCCTGTTGTTCACCTTTATCATCTGTTTATCAATGTAAGCCATATTTCACATCAGGTTCTTTCTTTGTCAGCATATAGTTTAATTGTTGATTCATCGTTGTTCACTTGTTCTATTGTCACAATAGCTTAGAAGTGACTCTGTTTGCACACCAGGAACAGCCTTTCACAATATATACAACAAAGCCTGATTTGAATTTAAAAAGAAACAATGTTTAAAATATATATATATATATATATATATAGACCCAACCAAAAACAATTTGTTTTTGATCAGATTAAAACATCTTCTGGTGTGTGTGTTGTCACTGGTGTTCATTTTTGTTCTGTTTACTTTTCTGTGTGTGTTTTGTTTAAAAAACAGTGTGTGTGTGTTTTTAGTATTGTGATAATGGTGTGTGTGTAAATGGTGTGTGTGTTGTCTGTTTTGTCGGTGTGCTCTGTGTGTTTTGTGTGAATGTGTGTGTATGTTAAAAACAATTTATGTGTATTGTTTTACAAAATAATACACTATTATCACGGTGTTGATTCTTTAAAGCAGTGAAATGAACTAATTCTGTGACTGTTAAATATTGTGTATAATTGTACATAATGCTGTGTCTATGTGTTATCTATGTGTTACAATGAATCTGTAATTAATATGAATGTGTGTTTGTGTGTGTGTAAGAAAGTGACACAGCAAACACAACAATTAGTAACAACAAAAACAAATTTTGAAAAAAACTAAGTAAATAAAAAAAAGCAAAAATGTAAATATGTATGAAAAAAATAAGAATGAAGACCAAGTATTGTATATATAATGAGATTCATAGTGTGTGTGTATGTGCTGTGGTGTGTGTGGGTGTGTGTGTGCAGTGTGTGTGTGTGTCATGTGTGTGGTGTGTGTGTGTGTGTGGTGGTGTGTGTGTGTGTGTGTGTGTGTGTGTGTGTGTGTGTGGCAGTGGGTGACAAGCGTGTGTGTGTGAGGAGTGTGTGAGGGGTGCAGGTGTGAACATGTGGCATGGATCAGTGTGTGTGTGTGTGTGGGGGGGTGTGTGAGACCAGAGGTGTGTGTGTGGCACTGTGTGGTGGCGACAAGGAGTGTGGCGAGGTGAGTGGTGTGAGTGAGTGTGGTGAGGGAGTTGTGTCAATGGAGGAGTGCAGGAGAAAGTATGAGCGAGCATGGGTGTGAGGAGACAAGAAAAGAGTACAAAAAAGAATAGATAAAACAGGAGTGAGTGCAGTGAGTGAAGCCAAGGCGAGGACGAGTGAGGCGAGGGAATGAGGGTGAGGAGAAAGAGAGGGGCAGTGCGAGAACAAAAGTGAGGAGTGAACGAGGAGAATAAAATAAAAAAACGAAGGGCAAGTGTGACACAGGTCCCATGAGGAGTGCAGGTGCCAGAAAGGACAAGGAGGTAAGTGCAGTGTGTGCACAAGGTGTGACAAAGAGTGAGAGGCGAGAGGAGAGTGTGAGAAGGAAAAGAGTGAGAAGTGAAGTGAGTGAGTGTGTGAGTGTGTGTGCAAAGTGTGCAAAAAGGAGAGAGGGAGTGAAGTGAGTGTGAGGCAGTGAGAGAGGAGTGCGAGTGAGAGGGAGTGTGGAGAGGAGTGAGAAAGCAGTGAGGAGTGCAAGTGAGTGAGGAGGGCGAGGAGTGAGGAGTGAGGGACAAGTGAGTGAGTGCAGTGAGGGAGTGAGGAGGAGGAGTGAGAGGCAAGTGGTGAGAGGCGAGTGAGAGGAGTGAGTGAGGAGAGAGTGAGTGAGTGAGAGAGTGGGCGAAAGTGAGGCGAGGAGGGAGGGGTGAGTGCGAGAGAGGAGCAAGTGAGTGCGAGTGAGGAGAGGAAAGGAGTGAGAGAAAGGACTGAGTGAGTGAGTGAGAGCGAGTGAGCGAGGAGTGAGAGGGAGTGAGAGTGAGGAGGAGCAAGGAGGAGGAGCAAGTGAGTGAGAGGGAGCAAGTGAGTGCGAGGGGAGTGAGAGAGGAGGGAGGCGAGAGGGAGGAGGCGAAAGAGTGAGGTGAGGCGCGAGTGAGTGAATGAGAGTGAGAGCGCAAGGAGTGAGAGAGGAGTGCGAGAGGAAAAGTGAGGAGGCAAGTGAGCGAGTGAGTGAGGGACAAGTGAGTGAGAGAGGAGTGAGTGAGGAGGGAGTGCAAGTGAGTGAGGGAGGAGTGAGGATGCGCTGAGTGAGAGAGGGAGAGTGAGGAGGAGTGAGTGCAAGTGAGGGAGTGCGAGGAGGAGGAAAGGAGTGCAAGGAGGAGAGTGAGTGGAGGAGTGAGGGAGGAGTGAGGGGTGAGAGAGTGAGCAGGAGAGTGCAAGAGTGAGGAGGAGTGAGGAGTGAGGGAGTGGAGTTAGTGGGAGGAAGTGCAAGGAGTGAGAGGGAGTGAGTGAGTGAGTGAGGGAGCGAGTGAGTGAGAGTGCAAGAGCGAGAGAGTGCAAGGAGTGAGTGAGAGAGAGAGGAGGAGGTGAGTGAGAGGCGAGGAGTGAGAGAGGAGTGAGCGAGTGAGTAGTGAGAGAGCAAGAGTGCGAGAGAGGAGGCAAGTGCGAGAGAGAGGGAGTGCAAGAGTGTGAGGGAGAGAGTGAGTGAGGAGTGTAAAGGAGTGAGAAGAGTGAGTGAGTGAGGAGAGTGCGGAGGAGGGAGGGAGAGTGAGAGTGCAGGAGTGAGGAGGCGAGCGAGTGAGGGAGTGCAGTGAGGAGGAGCGAGCGAGTGAGGAGTGCAAGGGAGTGTGAGTGAGGAGGAGAGAGTGAGGGAGCGAGTGAGGAGTGAAAGGAGTGAGGGGAGTGGAGTGAGTGTGAGCAAGTGAGAGAGAATAAAGTGCGAGTGAGAGGAGGCGAGAGTGAGTGAGGAGAGTGAGTGCGAGAGTGAGTGAGTGAGTGAGGAGTGAGTGAGTGAGAGTGTGTGAGAGAGTGAGCAGAGTGAGTGAGAGCGAGTGAGGAGTGAGAGTGAGGAGGAAAGTGAGGAGGAGCAAGTGCGAGTGAGTGGAGGAGGAGTGAGAGGAGTGCGAGTGAGGTGAAGTGAGAGAGAGTGAGTGCAGTAAGGGAGTGAGGAGTGCGAGGAGGAGCGCGAGTGAGGAGTGCAGTGAGGAGTGCGAGGAGAGTGCGTGAGCGAGTGAGGAGTGCAAGTGAGTGAGTGAGGGAGCGAGTGAGCGAGGAGTGAAGTAGTGCGAGAGGAGGAGGGAGAGAGAGGAGAGAGCGAGAGAGTGAGTGAGAGAGGCGGTGAGGAGAGTGAGGGAGTGAGTGAGTGAGAGGCAGGAGGAGTGAGGAGTGCGCAAGTGAGTGTGAGCAGGAGTGCGAGAGAGTGAGGGGCAGTGAGTGCGAGGAGTGCAAGGAGTGAGAGCGAGAGTGAGGAGAGAGTGAGTGAGAGTGAGGAGAGTGAGAGAGAGGAGGCGAGTGTGATGAGAGAGAGAGGAGAGTGAGAGGAGAGGAGTGCGAGGCGAGAGTGAGGGAGTGCGAGTGAGTGAAGTGAGTGGAGCGAGGAAGAGAGAGTGAGGAGCGAGTGCGTGAGAGGAGGAGTTGAGGAGTGAGAGTGAGAGGAGAGGCGAGTGAGTGAGTGAGGAGTGCAAGGAGTGAGTGAGGCGAAAAAGTGAGTGAGAGCGGGAGTGAGAGAGAGTGCGAGAGTGAGTGGAGTGAGTGAGTGAGGCGAGGAGGGAGTGCAGTGAGTGAGGGAGGAGAGTGGAGGAGGAGTGAAGGAGGAGTGAGGGAGGGAGTGGCGAGTGGGAGGAGTGAGTGGAGTTAGTGAGGAGTGAGTGGAGTGCAAGTGAGAGTGAGCGAGGAGCAAAGAGTGAGTGAGTGAGTGCGAGTAAAGGAGTGCAAGGAGCGAGAGGAGTGAGTGAGTGCGAGTGTGTGCGAGGAGGGTGAGGGCGGGAGAGAGGAGTGGAGTGAGGAGGAGTGCGAGAGAGAGTGCGAGGAAGTGAGTGCGAGAGGAGGGAGTGAGGGAGGCGAGGAGTGCGAGTGAGTGAGTGAGGAGTGCGAGGAGTGAGAGTGCAAGGTGAGAGTGAGTGAGCAAGTGAGCGAGAGAGTGAGTGCGAGGGAGCGAGAGCGAGTGAGAGAGGAGTGAGGAGAGTGAGTGCGAGTGAGCGAGAGGAGGAGTGAGTGAGAGGAGTGAAAGGGAGCGAGTGAGGGAGTGCGAGAGAAGTGAGGAGGAGAGTGAGCGAGTGAGAGTGAGAGTGCAAGTGAGTGAGAGGGTGAGTGAGAGGGCGGGAGTGAGGAGAGGAGAGTGCAAGTGAGTGAGTGAGGAGCGAATGCGCAAAGAGTGCGAGGGTGAGTGAGAGGGAGTGCAAGTGAGTGCGAGTGAGGGAGTGAGTGAGTGAGTGAGGGAGAGGAGGAGGAGTGCAAGTGGAGAGAGTGAGCAAGTGAGGAGTGAGGAGTGAGGGAGGAGGGAGTGAGGGAGCGAGTGAGGAGTGAGAGTGCGAGTGAGAGTTAAGCGAGTGAGTGGAGGAGTGAGTGCGAGAGCGTGAATGCGAGAGGAGTGCGAGTGGAGTGAGCGAGTGAGGAGAGGAGTGAGTGCAGAGGAGGAGGAGGAGTGAGGAGTGCAAGGAGCGAGTGAGTGAGAGAGTGAGTGAGGAGAGAGAGAGTGTGAGAGAGTGCAAGGGAGTGCTGAGAGGGAGCAAGTGCGGAGAAAGGAGTGAGTGAGAGCGAGGAGTGAAAGGTGAGTGAGTGCGAGAGGAGTGAGTGGAGTGAGAGTGAGTGAGAGTGAGGAGCAGGAGTGAGTGCGAGAGGAGTGTGAGAGGAGAGGAGAGTGGAGCAAGTGAGGGAGTGAGGAGCGAGGAGGGAGTGAGGGAGTGCGAGTTAGTGAGTGTGAGTGAGCGAGAGAAGGAGAGAGTGAGGAGTGAGAGTGAGAGAGAGTGAGTGAGAGAGTGCAAGAGAGAGTGCGAGTGAGTGAGTCACGAGTAAGGGAGAGTGAGAAAGAGTGAGTGGGAGAGAGTGAGTGAGTGAGGAATGTGAGTTAGTGCGAGTGTGAGGCGAGGGAGTGCAAGTGAGTGCGAGTGAGGGAGTCAAGTCAAGTCAAGTCACCTTATTTATATAGCGAATGTAATAGTGCAAAGAAATATCAAAATAGGTAAAATGACAGGATTTAATTTGCTGAATGCATTTCATTATTGAATTTAGTAATGGCATTGTCCAGCTTAGTTCAGTTTAAATAAAACCTGTGCAATCAAGTCGATGATTGCAAGTGAAGTGTCCCCAACTGAGCAAGCCAGAGGCGACAGGCAAGGAACGAAAACTCCATCGGTGACAGAATGGAGAAAACCTTGGGAGAAACCAGGCTCAGTCGGGGCCAGTTCCTCCGACAGAAAGTTTGTTCCAACTGCAGCAAAGTCAGTGTAAGTGGTCCACTGGTTCCAGGGGTCTTTCCCTGATGGATGTCAGGTGACGAGGTCCTCACTGGAGATCTGTCTCTGGGGCTCATCTCGAGGTCCTGAGGGTTGTCATCGCCTCTTCTCAGGTGTTCGGTCATCTCTATCAAGGGTAGGATCCAGCTTGAATTGTGTAATTTCGCAGTAACATAGAAACAGTAAGACAATTAGCGTAGTAGCTGCTCCATCCAGGAATAACCCTGGATGAAATTATCAGTATAACCCAAGCTAAAGCACAGATACTTTGTTCTGAGATGCAGGGAGTAGATTTAAACAGAGAGAGTGTGTCTGAACCCGAACGTCAGGAAGGCTATTCCATAGTTTAGAGCCAGATAAAAAGTTCTCCTCCTTTAGTGGACTTTGCTATCCTAGGTACTACCAAGAGTCCAGAGTTTTTGCCTAAGGGAGCGGTTGGATTGTAGAAGATTAGAGGGTGCAGGAGCCTTATAGGCAAGTAATAAACTGATACGAAACAATAGAGAAAAATTGGAGTAATATGATCATATTTTGGTAAGGGAGCATTTGTACTATCTGTAGCTTGTTTATTGAAGATGCAGGACAACCACCTAGCAGTGCATTACAATAGTCCAGTCTAGAGGTCATGAATGCATGAACTAGCTTTTCTGCATCAGAAACACTTAACATGTTCCGTAGCACAATGTTTCTAAGATGGAAGAATGCTGTTTTGTAACATTGAAATATGATTTTCAAAAGATAGGTTGCTGTCTAATATAACACCCAGATTTTTAACTGTAGAGGAAGTAACATTACATCCGTCTAGTTGCAAATTGTAATCCAAGAGATTATGTGTACTGTTTTAGGTCCAATAAATATCTCGGTCTTATCTGAATTTAATAGGAGAAAATTACTGGTCATCCAATCTTTTATATTTTAACACACTCTGTTTTAGATAGTTTAGAAGTTTCATCTGGTTTTGTTGAGATAGTTGAGTGTCATCAGCATTAAACTGTATTTTCTAATAACAATATATATAATGAAAATAATAGAGGACCTAGGACAGATCCTTGTGGTACCCATACTACTGATAATTGAGATGACTTGCGCAGATGAGAGATCTAAACCATCTTAAAGTTGAATTGTATAGTTTTGTAATCGATCTATCAGTGATGTCCGAGTAGTGTCGAGATGCAGAATTAAGATCAAGTAAGCAATTTTGTAATTGAGTGCTATGGCGGGTCTGAAACCTGACTGGCAGCTGAGTTGAGCAGACACAACTTTTCTAATATGACATAAACGGAAGATTTGAAATGGGCCTGTAATTTGCCAGTTCACAAGGATCTAATTTTGGTTTCTTAATAAGAGGCTTAATTACTGCCAGCTTAAATGGTTTTGGGACGTGACCTAAAGATAGAGGAGTTAATAATATTGAGAAGGACAGGTAACAACTCTTTCATTTAGTAGATCCACAGCTCTTGTCCAGAAGGTGCAGTTTTAAATAGTTGAAGCAGTTTTTCTTTGGGTGGTGAATCTGAACACTGTGTTGTTATTGTGATATTATTTTATCAGTAAAGAAATTAAAGTCATTACTATTAAACTGTGAGGGAATATTTAGATTGGGTGACATCTGTTTATTTGTTAATCTAGCACAAAAACCTTGGATTGTTTTGGTGATTATCTATGAGTTTAGGATATAGTTCTTGCAGTTTTAGAGCCTGTCTATAGCTGGACATACTGTTTTTCCACGCAATTAAAGACTTCCAAGTTATTTTTCTCCATTTGCGCCAAGAATACGAGTTTCTTTCTTGAGAGAATGGGTGAGCAACGTTTTTTTTTTAACCTTTTTTGATGGTGCAACAGTTTCTAACGACAGAGAAGATAGTTCCCATGTTGCTAGTAATTGTGTCTAGTTCATCTGTATTTATGGGTACACAGAGCAGTTGAGATAAATCAGGCAGGTTATTTGTGAATCTGTCTTTAGTGGCTGGAATAATAATTCTGCCTGGGAACGGAGCCATATAGTTAATATCAGTAATATGCATGCATGATACAAGGAAATGGTCAGTAATATCATCACTTTGAGGTATGATATCTATATCAGTTAGATCAATTCCATGCATTAAATCTAGCCAGATGAAAACAATGCGTGACATTTTGCTTGACACCAAAAGAGTTTATTAGGTCAGTAACGCAAGTCCTAACGCATCATTTGTATTATCAACGTGAATGTTAAATTTTAATGCTTTATCAACAGTAACCAATAGGTCTGAGAGGAAATCTGCAAATTGAGTTCGTGGCACACAGAGCCAGAGATAGGACAGATTTATTTTGCTTATCTGACAGTTTAACATTGAGCATAAGTATTTCGAGTCAAACCTGTATCCTGTTTTCTGAGTAACATTGAGAATATCACTATATATTGTTGCGACACCGCCACGACCGGTCTCACGAGGCTCGCTATAACAGTAGCTTGGTGGAGTAGATTCATTTAGACCAAAATAATCATTTGTTTTAAGCCAGGTTTCAGACAGAGTACATCAAAACTATTATCTGTGATTATTTCATTTTCTGTGAGTGATCGATATTTAGAAGCCCAAGTTTAAAAAATTGTTTTTGTTCATTTATTTTGCATTTTTCTGGTTTAACCATCAGATTTGTTCTAGATCCTGCATTAAATTTATATTTTGAACACAGTCTGTATAGATTGGACACTGCAAGTACATTTATCATTTAAGGGTAGAATAAAAATCATCATAGCTGTTATTGGAGAATTGGCTTTACTAGTCAGATGGAGCGTGAGGGTGATGTTGTCCGGCTGGTGAGTTCCGCGACCGCTGCTGGGCAGGCCATCAGAGCAGCAGGACGCCCCAGAAAAGATTCCAATTATTGAATCCAATTATTGAGTGCAAGGAGAGCGAGTGAGTGAGTGCGAGTGAGTGAATGAATGCGAGTTAGTGCAAGTGAGTGTGAGAGAGGGGAGTGCAAGTGAGTCCGAGTGAGGGAGTGCGAGCGAGCAAGCGAGGGAGCGAGTGAGGGGAGTGAGGGAAAAGGAGTGATGGATGGAGAGTGATTATGTTATTGAGCGAGAGAGAGTGCGAGTGCGAATGAGTGAGGTGAGTGAGTGAGGGAGCAGAGAGTGAGGAGCGTGAGCCAGAGCGAAGCGCGAGTGTGAGTGCGAGCAGAGGCGTGAGGCGAGGTAAGAGTGCGAAGGAGAGTGCGAGTGAGAGGAGTGCGAAAGTGAGGAGTGAGAGTCAGGAATGAGTGCAAGTGAGAGGGAGTGAGCGTGGGAGTGAGGAGTGAGGAGTGGAGTGAGGAGGGAGGAGTGAGGAAAGCGAAAGTGAGCGAGAGCGAGTGAGTGAGCGAGTGCGAGGGAGTGAGTGCAGTGAGCAGAGTGAGTTTTCTTGACCTGGAAGATTTTGTACTATCTGTAACTTGTTTATTGAAGATGCAGGACAGCCACCTAGCAGTGCATTACAATAGTCCAGTCTATAGGTCATGAATGCATGAACTAACTTTTCTGCATCAAAACACTTAACATGTTCCGTAGTTTGGCAATGTTTCTAAGATGGAAGAATGCTGTTTTTGTAACATGGGAAATATGATTTCAAAAGATAGGTTGCTGTCTAATATAACACCCAGATTTTTGACTGTAGAGAAAGGACCAGGATACTTATGTTATATACTGTCCAATAAGTAATATTCTCTGTCTTATCTGAATTTAATAGGAGAAAATTATTGGTCATCCAATTTTATATTTTTAAGATATTCATAGCTTAGATAGTTTCATCTGGTCTTGTTGAGATATAGTGTCATCAGCATAACAATGGAAACTTCATTTTATAATAATATTACCAAGGGCAACATGTATAATGAAAATAGCAGACAGATCCTGTGGTACCCCATTTTACTGGTGATAATTGATGCCTCCCGCTTAAATAAACAAAGTGGTAGCGATCGGACAGGTAGGATCTAACCTGAAGAGTATATTTTTTTGCAAATTGGTGAAGTATTGCTTTTAGAGTGTCCTGCAAGCACCTGGTATTAAGATGTGTTTCTGATGATCCACCGGATGAATATATCGGATCGGATACACAGAGTTCTAAATTGATGTTTCAGAGATGATGCTGTAAGAGCAGAACAGCAGTGAGTTGATCACAGAAAACACATGTTAATATCCAGAGGAATAATGATAGACTCTGCTTTGATAAGTCGCGCAGTCAGTTACTGTTGTGAAAGGTTTGTGTTTGTTTGGTTGCAGGTCTGTGGTCTCCGGAGCAGAAGTCTGTCTCCAAACATAAAGTTAGCAGTAAGATCACGCTGGTGTGAGTTTGACCGTGCCCTGAGCTGCACAGATGTGACGGTCTGCTGGTGGTCTCAGGTGGACTAATGACGGACAGTACGGCCTGGGGATGATGAACGGAGGGTGAGCGCCAGGAACAAGAACGAGAGGAGAAGGTATCGGCGTCCGGCTCTGGTTCATCGCCTGGAACTGGGCACGTTCAGTTTTACCCGGCTGGTTAGCTTAATATTTAAGTTGCTATAACTTATTACAGTAGCATTTTTGTTGTTGATGTTATTTGGCATTGGTTTTTGTTAATACTTTGCCAGTAGTGTTTATTTGTACATTGTTTCTCATTTACATTTTGTTTAAAGTTTTAGTTGTTTTGTTGTGTGTTTTGTGTCCCTGCAGCACAAAAACAGTCATAAGCAGCACATGTATAGCAATAGCCAGCAATACATTGTATGGCTCAAAATAATACTTTTTTATTTTATGCCAAAAATCATTAGATATTAAGATCATGTTCCATGAAGATATTTAGTCAAATATATCACTCAGAACTTAATTTAAACAACTTTAAAGGTGATTTTTTGCAACTCAGATTCCAGATTTTCAAATATTGTCCTATCATAACAAACCATACATCAATGGAAAATGATTTATTCTGCTCTCAGATGATGCATGGTTTTGTGTCTAGGGTCATATATGAAAAAAAATAAATAAACTTTGTTGATTTCAGCTTAGTTGCCAAGGCAAAATTTATATTTTTCATTTAGTTTAAGACAAGAATCAGTGACTCTTGCTTTGATGGTTTATGCGTTCGATTCTGTTCAGACTCAGAATACATGTGCTGTTCAGACCCATGCTGTTCTTCTGTTCTGTGTTTGTCTGTGAGGTTTGTGAAAGGAGCCCAGTTTCAGACAGTAGGGGGCCTGTTGTCTTCTGATCTGTGCTGTTCACTCTCACGGCGCTCAGACTCCTGAGAAAGGGTTCAACCAAAAGCCTATTTGAACTCTATTAATTTATCTCTAATTATGGCGTAAACATAAATAATGATGTATACCAAGTTCTGATCATGTAGAATATTATAATAACACACTATCCAAATATTTATTAAACAATAGGCCTTTAGAAGCACGGATTCACTGTCAAAATTATAATTTACTAAGTTGTTGATAAAGAGGAAAAGAGATACTGTTTATCCTCAGTAACTTTCTATAGTAGAGAAAATACTATCAGAATCATTGGGGACCAGAAACTGTTTGGTTTGGTGAACTTTACACAGGTTTGGAACAACTTGTGGCTTTGTAAACGATGACAACATTTACATTTTTGGGTGAACTATCCCTTTAAGACAGACTTCACCAGCAGACCTGTCTCTCTCCATTCTTAGCGAAAACGCTTGAACAAGTTGCCAGTTATCCTCATTTATGTGAAAACGTACTGACGCTAACCAATCAGGGTTCGACATTCAACTGAGACCGCGACTTTCAGTCACTGAAGCCCTGCGACTAAAAGCTGAAAATCATCGATTCTCATTCTGCTGGATCTATCTGCCGCCGGACACTGTTAATCATCAGATCCTCCTGTCCACGCCTCATCACTGGACATCACCGGATTCCACCGCTGGTTTGAACTTATCGCACTTGTCGGTTTTCAGAGTTACTGGGGTTCCCTAGGGCTCGGTTCTTGGACCCTCCTCTCCATACACTACATCACTGGGTCCCATCATACAGGTTTCTCCTACCATTGCTATGCTGATAACACACAGCTCTATCTTCATTTCGACCAGATGATCCAACAATAGCTGCACGGATCTCAGGCTCATCTCGCATGGATGAAAGAACATCACCCACAGCTCAACCTGGCAAAGACTGAGCTCGTTTTCCTGCCTCTCCAACTCGACAGGATGACTCTCCATCCAGCTAGGTTCTTCTACAATTACCCCATCAAGCTGTCAGAAATCTTTGTCTGAAGCTGACCTTCAAAGAGCAGACTGCTCGATTGCAGGTTTGCACAACACAACATCAGAAAGATCAGACCCTTTCTGACAGAGCATGTTCTTTGGTTTGTCATTTAGACTGACTACTGCAATGATCTTCTATCTGACTTCCATCAAACACAATCAAACCTCTACAAATGAATGCAGCACGACTGGCCTTCAACGAGCCCAAAGGAGACAATGTTACACCTCTCTTTATCTCCTTGCACTGGCTCTGTTGCAGCTCGCATCAAGTTCAAGACACTGATGCTTGAATATAGAACAACCACAGGCTCAGCACCCACCTACAACTTGCATTATAATTTCTATTAGTATTATAAACAGTGCAAAATACTTATGTTTATTTAAAGTCCCCTGTAGTGAAAATCAAGTGTATGCTGTTTATTTAATGCTGCTTTTAATTTGCTTTAAGACAAACTAAATGCCAATCCATTAATCAACACCATTGCTGAGTATTTTCCTTAAAACTGAGAAGCCCAAAGGCTGTCCCAGAAACACGGGTTGAAACAGCCTATTATTGCTATGCCACAAAATCCAACAACCAATCACGCCAAGGGATAGATTCTAGTGAGAAGGCAGCAGGATAATACAGAATAAATTATAGAGATTGCAGATATACCAATAGGATTACAAGCACAAACCAACAATAAAATAGATCATGAAGCCAAAGTGAATTTAGAACCCAACTTCAGCAGTGTAAATGGAGCCCTGAGTAATGAGTGAGGAAATAATTTGTATATTCATAGATCCACGTAAACGAGGCAAGGGGTGTAGAGTTACATCCAAGCTATTTTAAGGCATGAGTAAATTATTTTCTGAATATGAATTGGACATATTGAAAAGTTCAATATGTCAATCAAAGATGAGTTTTAAGGAATAAAATGTTTGACTACAGGGAGACTTTAAATATGTGAAAAATATGAGACAAATCACGTCTGGTGTTGATTTGATAAGGGACGCATCATTTTACCTTTAAATACGGGATGATTCTGTATTTTAAGGGAAGGGTATCACCTCTAGTGATGGGATGCATTTGGCCTCTGAAGTGCTTGTAGAGATGCTGTGTGTCTAGGGCTGCAGCGATTCGTCGACGTCATCGATTACGTCGATTATGAAAATACATAGATTAGCATGGAGTGCGTCGATGTATCGCACCTTTAGCCACGGCCATCGCTTTCTTGCTTTATTTCTTTCTTTATTTCTTTCTTTATTTATTGCTTTCGTTTTCGCTCTTTCTTTGTTGTTGTTGTTGTTATTTATTTTTTGTAAAGTATTAATTATGAGAAAATGAATTAAGAAAATATTAATAGAAGTTACTGTTATTATTTATTGATAATTTAACTAAAGAATGAATCAACTGCTAAGATAATAATTAGATTACTACAAAATTATTGATAGATTAGTCGACTAATCAAGAAAAATAATCGATAGATTAGCAGACTAATCGTAAAATAATAATAATAATAGATAGATTAGCTGGACTAATCAAAAAATATTTTAGATTAGACGACTAAACAGGAAAATACTCGATAGATTAGCCGACTA
>CM050420.1:33413486-33497400 GCA_027564155.1 Gymnocypris eckloni scoliostomus | reverse complement strand
TGAACATAACTCTGGATCACAGTGTCATAGAGACAAGGGGGCGGGCTCATTTGACTCAGACGACCAATCAGCATCTCAGGATCATTGTGAAGCTATCAAGCCACGCCCCTAGCAACCATTTAGAGCACCTTAGCAACACGTCCCATAGACTTCCATTGAAAGAGATCAAGGGATATCTCAGGATAGAAGTGTCATAGAAACATGAGGGTGGGCTCGTTTGACTCGGGGCAGCAAGCAGCCAATCCTGAATCACCTCAACACTCACTGGCCACGCCCTAGCAACCATTGTCGAGCACCTTAGCAACCAAAATTCACAGAGGAATATCTTCCATTCTGAATGTCACAGAGGCGTGGGAGTTGGTTTATATCATTCATACTGACAAGAAGCCTTTGGAGTATCGTGATTGCTAGCTGCCAAGCCACTCCCTAGCAACCAAACAGAGTACCCTAGCAACCGTTTTGCAAGACCTATATCTCTGCATCAGAACATCGTATAGAGATGGGGGTTGGCTCTTTTGACTCATGCTAGCAAACAGGACTTGCTACATGCTACACATGCTAGCAGTGAATAGCTACATGCTAATAGCGCTTAGCTAAGTGCTAAATCATGCCAATAAAATGCTACAAACTCCATAGTAACCATCTGTGACAACTACCAACCACCTAGTAACACCATAGCAACCACCCAGATTACCCTAGCAACCGCCTAGCAACCGGGTGTTGTTTTTTGCCACTGCAAGCACCATTTCACATTTTCTTCTGGAAATGTACATTCTAGTATTGTAATTACTATTCGCCCTGACCAAATTTGTAGCTACTCCTCCGCAGTTTTGCCACAGAGCCATGAATGAGGTGTCAAAGCGTGCGGCCTAATCGGAATGGTGTGCTATGACTTTTATAAGCGATCGAGTGCGATGTTCCCAGGGCGAAATAGCGCCAAAAAAGCATAGACTTAACATTACGAAAAACTTTGGCCTCGTAGCTCAGAGAGTGGATTTCACACAAATGTGAAATTTGCCACATTTGAAGAGGCTGGCAGGCTCTGTAAGACCATACCTCAAAATGGGGTAAAGTTGCACCCTGCAGGGCGTCCCAAATTTGCCCCATTGACTTTCTATGGTGTAGGACGGCCCATGAAATGACCTAGCAACCACCCAGAACATCCTAGCAACCGCCTAGCAACGCCCTAGCAACCACCCAGAACACCCTAGCAACCGCCTAGCAACAACCCTAGCAACCGCCTAGCAACCGGGTGGTGTTTTTTGCCACTGCAAGCACCATTTCACATTTTCTTCTGGAAATGTACATTCTAGTTATTATTATTCTTCTTCCACTTTTTTTTCGGCGCGCTACTCCTCCCGCAGTTTTTGTCACAGAGCCATGAATGAGGTGTCAAAACGTGCGGCCTAATCGGGAATGGTGTGCTATGACTTTTATAAGCGATCGGGGGTACGATGTTCGCCCCAGGGGCAAATAATCGCCCAAAAAGTCCCATTGACAATGCATTGGGCAAACTTTGGCGGGTCGTAGCTCAGACCGAGAATTTCGTAGAAACTTATGAATCACCACACTTGAAGAGGCTGGCAGGCTCTGTAAGACCATACCTCAAAATGGGGTAAAAGTTGCACCCCTGGGGGGCAGGAGCGACCCAAAATTTGCCCCATTGACTTTCTATGGTTGAAAAACTTTGACGCCTCGTAGCTCAGAGAGTGGATTTCACAGAAATGTGAAATTTGCAACATTTGAAGAGGCTGGCAGGCTCTGTAAGACCATACCTCAAAATGGGGTAAAAGTTGCACCCCTGGGGGGCAGGAGCGTCCCAAAGTTGCCCCATTGACTCAATGGTGTAGGGCCCATGAAATGGGCCGTCACCATGGAAACCGCCAATTGAACATAACTCTGGATCACAGTGTCATAGAGACAAGGGGGCGGGCTCATTTGACTCAGACGACCAATCAGGATGATCTGGATCTCAGGATCATTGTGAAGCTATCAAGCCACGCCCCTAGCAACCATTTAGAGCACCTTAGCAACACGTCCCATAGACTTCCATTGAAAGAGATCAAAGGGATATCTCAGGATAGAAGTGTCATAGAAACATGAGGGTGGGCTCGTTTGACTCGGGGCAGCAAGCAGCCAATCCTGAATCACCTCAACACTCACTGGCCACGCCCTAGCAACCATTGTCGAGCACCGTAGCAACCAAAATTCACAGACTCATAGCTCAGAGAGTGGATTTCTTAGAAATGTGAAATTTGCCACATTTGAAGAGGCTGACGGGCTCTGTAAGAACATACCACACAATGGGGTAAAACTTGCACCCCTGGGGGGCAGGAGCGTCCCAAAGTTGCCCCATTGACTTTCTATGGTGTAGGACGGCCCATGAAATGGGCCGTCAATTGAACATAACTCTGGATCACAGTGTCATAGAGACAAGGGGGCAGGCTCATTTGACTCAGACGACCAATCAGCATCTCAGGATCATTGTGAAGCTATCAAGCCACGCCCCTAGCAACCATTTAGAGCACCTTAGCAACACGTCCCATAGACTTCCATTGAAAGAGATCAAAGGGATATCTCAGGATAGAAGTGTCATAGAAACATGAGGGTGGGCTCGTTTGACTCGGGGCAGCAAGCAGCCAATCCTGAATCACCTCAACACTCACTGGCCACGCCCTAGCAACCATTGTCGAGCACCTTAGCAACCAAAATTCACAGAGGAATATCTTCCATTCTGAATGTCACAGAGGCGTGGGAGTTGGTTTATATCATTCATACTGACAAGAAGCCTTTGGAGTATCGTGATTGCTAGCTGCCAAGCCACTCCCTAGCAACCAAACAGAGTACCCTAGCAACCGTATTGCTAGACCTATATCTCTGCATCAGAACATCGTATAGAGATGGGGGTTGGTTTATACATTCACACTGACTTTGGAGCTTCATGATTGGCAGCTGCCAAGCCACTCCCTAGCAACCAAACAGAGTACCCTAGCAACCGTTTTGCAAGACCAATATCTCTGCATCAGAACATCGTATAGAGATGGGGGTTGGCTCTTTTGACTCATGCTAGCAAACAGGAGTTGCTACATGCTACACATGCTAGCAGTGAATAGCTACATGCTAATAGCGCTTAGCTAAGTGCTAAATCATGCCAATAAAATGCTACAAACTCCATAGTAACCATCTGTGACAACTACCAACCACCTAGTAACAACATAGCAACCACTCAGATTACCCTAAATGCTAATCATGCTAACAACATGCTAGCAACATGCTAATCATGCTAGCAACATGCTAGCAACATGCTAATCATGCTAAAATCATGCTAGCAACATGCTAATCATGCTAGTAACATGCTAGCAACATGCTAATCATGCTAGCAACATGCTAGTCACATGCTAACAACATGCTAAAAACATGCTAATCACGCTAAAATCATGCTAGCAACATGCTAGCAACATGCTAATCATGCTAGCAACATGCTAGAAACATGCTAATCACGCTAGCAACATGCTAGCAACAAGCTAATAATGCTAAAATCATGCTAGCATCATGCTAGCAACATGCTAGCAACATGCTAATCATGCTAGCAACATGCTAGCAACATGCTAATCACGCTAGCAACATGCTAGCAACATGCTAGCAACATGCTAATAATGCTAGCAACATGCTAGCAACATGCTAGCAACATGCTAATCATGCTAGCAACATGCTAGCAACATGCTAATCATGCTAGCAACATGCTAGAAACATGCTAATCACGCTAGCAACATGCTAGCAACATGCTAATAATGCTAAAATCATGCTAGCATCATGCTCAAGCTAGCAACATGCTAATCACGCTAGCAACATGCTAGCAACATGCTAATCACGCTAGCAACATGCTAGCAACATGCTAATCATGCTAGCAACATGCTAGCAACATGCTAATAATGCTAGCAACATGCTAATCATGCTAGCAACATGCTAGCAACATGCTAGCAACATGCTAGCAACATGCTAATCATGCTAGCAACATGCTAGCAACATGCTAATCATGCTAGCAACATGCTAGCAACATGCTAATCATGCTAGCAACATGCTAGCAACATGCTAATCACGATAGCAACATGCTAGCAACATGCTAATAATGCTAGCAACATGCTAGCAACATGCTAGCAACATGCTAATCATGCTAGCAACATGCTAGCAACATGCTAATAATGCTAAAATCATGCTAGCATCATGCTAGCAACATGCTAGCAACATGCTAATCATGCTAGCAACATGCTAGCAACATGCTAATCATGCTAGCAACATGCTAGCAACATGCTAATCACGCTAGCAACATGCTAGCAACATGCTAATCACGATAGCAACATGCTAGCAACATGCTAATAATGCTAGCAACATGCTAGCAACATGCTAGCAACATGCTAATCATGCTAGCAACATGCTAGCAACATGCTAATCATGCTAGCAACATGCTAGCAACATGCTAATCACGCTAGCAACATGCTAGCAACATGCTAATAATGCTAAAATCATGCTAGCATCATGCTAGCAACATGCTAGCAACATGCTAATCATGCTAGCAACATGCTAGCAACATGCTAGCAACATGCTAATCATGATAGCAACATGCTAGCAACATGCTAATCACGCTAAAATCATGCTAACAACATGCTAATCATGCTAACAACATGCTAATCATGCTAGCGACATGCTAAAATCATGCTAGCAACATGCTAGAATCATGCTAGCAACATGCTAGCAACATGCTAATCATGCTAACAACATGCTAATCATGCTAGCGACATGCTAAAATCATGCTAGCATCATGCTAAAATCATGCTAGCAACATGCTAATCATGCTAGCAACATGATAAAATCATGCTAGCAACATGCTAGCAACATGCTAATCATGCTAGCAACATGGTAACAAGATGCTAATCATGCTAAAAATATGCTAGCAAACATGCTAGTCACTAGTATCTGTCCAGCGCCGAGTTTTGCCACTGCAAGCACCATTTCACATTTTCTTCTGGAAATGTACATTCTAGTTAATGGTGCTTGCCATTTAAATGGCAAAGCACATTATTGTTATTGCTCATACTTATTATTATTCTTCTTCCACTTTTTTTTCGGCGCGCTACTCCTCCCGCAGTTTTTGTCACAGAGCCATGAATGAGGTGTCAAAACGTGCGGCCTAATCGGGAATGGTGTGCTATGACTTTTATAAGCGATCGGGGGTACGATGTTCGCCCCAGGGGCAAATAATCGCCCAAAAAGTCCCATTGACAATGCATTGGGCAAACTTTGGCGGGTCGTAGCTCAGAGCGAGAATTTCGTAGAAACTTATGAATCACCACACTTGAAGAGGCTGGCAGGCTCTGTAAGACCATACCTCAAAATGGGGTAAAAGTTGCACCCCTGGGGGGCAGGAGCGTCCCAAATTTGCCCCATTGACTTTCAATGGTGTAGGACGGCCCATGAAATGAATAGAAACCGCTTTTCAATTGAACATAACTCTGGATCACAGTGTCATAGAGACAAGGGGGCGGGCTCATTTGACTCAGATGACCAATCAGCATCTCAGGATCATTGTGAAGCTATCAAGCCACGCCCCTAGCAACCATTTAGAGCACCTTAGCAACACGTCCCATAGACTTCCATTGAAAGAGATCAAAGGGATATCTCAGGATAGAAGTGTCATAGAAACATGAGGGTGGGCTCGTTTGACTCGGGGCAGCAAGCAGCCAATCCTGAATCACCTCAACACACACTGGCCACGCCCTAGCAACCATTGTCGACCACCTTAGCAACCAAAATTCACAGACTCATAGCTCAGAGAGTGGATTTCGTAGAAATGTGAAATTTGCCACATTTGAAGAGGCTGACGGGCTCTGTAAGAACATACCACACAATGGGGTAAAACTTGCACCCCTGGGGGGCAAGAGCATCCCAAAGTTGCCCCACTGACTTGAAACCGCTTTTCAATTGAACATAACTCTGGATCACAGTGTCATAGAGACAAGGGGGCGGGCTCATTTGATTCAGACGACCAATCAGCATCTCAGGATCATTGTGAAGCTATCAAGCCACGCCCCTAGCAACCATTTAGAGCACCTTAGCAACACGTCCCATAGACTTCCATTGAAAGAGATCAAAGGGATATCTCAGGATAGAAGTGTCATAGAAACATGAGGGTGGGCTCGTTTGACTCGGGGCAGCAAGCAGCCAATCCTGAATCACCTCAACACTCACTGGCCACGCCCTAGCAACCATTGTCGAGCACCTTAGCAACCAAAATTCACAGAGGAATATCTTCCATTCTGAATGTCACAGAGGCGTGGGAGTTGGTTTATATCATTCATACTGACAAGAAGCCTTTGGAGTATCGTGATTGCTAGCTGCCAAGCCACTCCCTAGCAACCAAACAGAGTACCCTAGCAACCGTTTTGCAAGACCTATATCTCTGCATCAGAACATCGTATAGAGATGGGGGTTGGTTTATACATTCACACTGACTTTGGAGCTTCATGATTGGCAGCTGCCAAGCCACTCCCTAGCAACCAAACAGAGTACCCTAGCAACCGTTTTGCAAGACCAATATCTCTGCATCAGAACATCGTATAGAGATGGGGGTTGGCTCTTTTGACTCATGCTAGCAAACAGGACTTGCTACATGCTACACATGCTAGCAGTGAATAGCTACATGCTAATAGCGCTTAGCTAAGTGCTAAATCATGCCAATAAAATGCTACAAACTCCATAGTAACCATCTGTGACAACTACCAACCACCTAGTAACACCATAGCAACCACCCAGATTACCCTAAATGCTAATCATGCTAGCAACATGCTAGAAACATGCTAATCACGCTAGCAACATGCTAGCAAACATGCTAATCATGCTAGCAACATGCTAAAAACATGCTAATCACGCTAAAATCATGCTAGCAACATGCTAATCATGCTAAAATCATGCTAGCAACATGCTAATCATGCTAGCAACATGCTAGCAACATGCTAATCATGCTAGCAACAAGCTAGTCACATGCTAATCATGCTAGCAACATGCTAGAAACATGCTAATCACACTAAAATCATGCTAGCAACATGCTAGCAACATGCTAATCATGCTAGCAACATGCTAGCAACATGCTAATCATGCTAGCAACATGCTAATCATGTTAGCGACATGCTAGAATCATGCTAACAACATGCTAGCAACATGCTAACAACATGCTAGCAACATGCTAATCATGCTAGCAACATGCTAACAACATGCTAGCAACATGCTAATCATGCTAGCAACATGCTAATCATGCTAGCAAAATGCTAGCAACATGCTAGCAACATGCTAATCATGCTAGCAACATGCTACCAACATGCTAATCATGCTAGCAACATGCTAGAAACATGCTAACAACATGCTAGCAACATGTTAATCATGCTAGCAACATGCTAGCAACATGCTAATCATGCTAAAAATATGCTAGCAAACATGCTAGTCACTAGTATCTGTCCAGCGCCGAGTTTTGCCACTGCACGCACCATTTCACATTTTCTTCTGGAAATGTACATTCTAGTTATTATTCTTCTTCTGGACAAAACTTCGGTTCGCTACTCCTCCTGGACCGTTCATCACAGACCCATGAAAGAGGCGTCAAATCGTGCGGCTTATTGGGGAAAGGTGTGCTATATCTTTTCTAAGCGATCGGGTGCACGATAATCATACAGGGGCGAAAAATCGCCCAAAATTTCCCATTGACAATGCATGGGGCAAATTTTGGCGGGTCGTAGCTCAGAGCGAGAATTTCGTAGAAACTTATGAATCACCACACTTGAAGAGGCTATCAAGCTGTGCGAGAACATACCACGCAATGGGGTATAAGTTGTACCCCTGGGGGGCAAGAGCGCCCCAAAGTTGCCCCATTGACTTTCAATGGTGTAGGACGGCCCACGCCTCGTAGCTCAGAGAGTGGATTTCACAGAAATGTGAAATTTGCCACATTTGAAGAGGCTGGCAGGCTCTGTAAGACCATACCTCAAAATGGGGTAAAAGTTGCACCCCTGGGGGGCAGGAGCGTCCCAAATTTGCCCCATTGACTTTCTATGGTGTAGGACGGCCCATGAAATCCTTTCAATTGAACCGCTTTTCAATTGAACATAACTCTGGATCACAGTGTCATAGAGACAAGGGGGCGGGCTCATTTGACTCAGACGACCAATCAGCATCTCAGGATCATTGTGAAGCTATCAAGCCACGCCCTAGCAACCATTTAGAGCACCTTAGCAACACGTCCCATAGACTTCCATTGAAAGAGATCAAAGGGATATCTCAGGATAGAAGTGTCATAGAAACATGAGGGTGGGCTCGTTTGACTCGGGGCAGCAAGCAGCCAATCCTGAATCACCTCAACACTCACTGGTCACGCCCTAGCAACCATTGTCGAGCACCTTAGCAACCAAAATTCACAGAGGAATATCTTCCATTCTGAATGTCACAGAGGCGTGGGAGTTGGTTTATATCATTCATACTGACAAGAAGCCTTTGGAGTATCGTGATTGCTAGCTGCCAAGCCACTCCCTAGCAACCATTTAGAGCACCCTAGCAACTGATCCCATAGACTGCCATTATAAAGGGCAAGATGGATATCTTTAGATCACAGTATCGTAGAGACACGGGGGTGGGTGTTTTAGACTCAGGACGGTAAACAACCAATCATGAACCATCACTGGCACTTCCTAGCCACTCCCTAGCAACCATTATTGACGACCCTAGCAACCCAAACCCAAAGAGGTGCATCTTCAAAACTGAATGTCATAGAGATATGGAGATTGATTTATATCATTCATACTGGCAAGCAGCCTTTGGAGTATAATCATTGGCAGCTCCCAAGCCACTCCCTAGTAACCAAACAGTGTACCCTAGCAACCGTCTAGCAAGAGCTATATCTCTGCTTCACAATGTCATAGAGACACGGGGGTGGGTGTTTTAGACTCAGGACGGCAAACAACCAATCATGAACCATCACTGGTACTTCCTAGCCACACCCTAGCAACCATTATTGATGACCCTAGCAACCCAAACCCAAAGATGTGTATCTTCAAATCTGAATGTAATAGAGATATGGGGGTATGTTTATTTCATGTATAATGGCAAGCAGCCTTTGGGGGATCATCATTGGCAGCTGACAAGCCACTCCCTAGCAACCAAACAGTGTACCCTAGCAACCGTCTAGCAAGAGTTATATCTCATGCTAGCAACATGCTAGCAACATGCTAATCATGTTAACATCATGCTAGCAACATGCTAGCAACATGCTAATCATGCTAGCAACATGCTAGCAACATGCTAATCATGCTAGCAACATGCTAGCAACATGCTAATCATGCTAGCAAACATGCTAGCGACATGCTAGAAACATGCTAGCAACATGCTAATAATGTTAAAATCATGCTAGCAACATGCTAATCATGCTAGCAACATGCTAGTCACTTGCTAATCATGCTAGCAACATGCCACTAGTCACTAGTATCTGCCCAGCGCCGAGTTTTGCCACTGCAAGCTCCACTCACATTTTCTTCAGGAAATGTACATTCTAGTTATTATTATTCTTCTGAGACTAAATTTGCAATTCTATCTCCTCCTAGAGCTTTAACTCTACAGACTCCAAACTCAGCCCAGGTCTTCAGACTGTTCTGACTCGATATGCTATATCTTTTCTAACTGATCAGACTTATGATTTTCATAAAACTGAAGATTAAAGATGATAAAAATCCCATAGACTTACACTGACGGAGTGTTCAGATGAGCCAAGACAATTCAAACTCACAATTCAAACTTTATTTAAAATTCAAATCTAAACAGACTGAAGCCATTGGACTCAATCAGACTTCCCTTCTATTTACTATTTCTATTAGCTACATGCTAACAAATGCTAATCATGCTAAAATAATGCTAACAACATGCTAGCAACATGTTAATCATGCTAGCAACATGCTAGCAACATGTTAATCATTCTAAAATCATGCTAGCAACAGGCTAGCAACATGCTAGCAACATGTTAATTATGCTAGCAACATGCTAGCAAAATGCTAATCATGCTAGCAACATGCTAGCAAACATGCTAATCATGCTAAAATCATGTTAGCAACATGCTAATCATGCTAAAATCATGTTAGCAACATGCTAGCAACATGCTAATCATGCTAAAATCATGCTAGCAACATGCTAATAATGTTAATCATGCTAAAATAATACTAGCAAAATGCTAACAACATGCTAATCATGCTAAAATCATGCTAGCATACATGCTAATAATGCTAAAATCATGCTAGCAACATGCTAATCATGCTACCAACATGCTAGCAAACATGCTAATAATGCTAAAATCATGCTAGCAACATGCTAATCATGCTACCAACATGCTAGCAAACATGCTAATTATGCTAAAATCATGCTAGCAACATGCTAATCATGCTAGCTACATGCTAGCAAATGCTAATCATGTTAAAATAATCTTAGCAACATGCTAGCAACATGCTAATCATGCTAGCAACATGCTAGCAACATGCTAATCATTCTAAAATCATGCTAGCAACATGCTAGCAACATGTTAATCATGCTACCAAAATGCTAGCAACATGCTAATCATGCTAGCAACATGCTAGCCACATGGTAATCATGCTAGCAAACATGCTAGCAACATGCTAATCATACTAAAATCATGCTAGCAAACATGCTAATCATGTTAAAATCATGCTAACAACATGCTAATAAAGCTAGCAACATGCTAATCATGCTAAAATCATGTTAGCAAAACATGCTAGCAACATGCTAATCATGTTAGCAACATGCTAGCCACATGCTAATCATGCTAGCAAACATGCTAACAAAATGCTAATCATGCTAAAATCATGCTAACAACATGCTAATCAAGCTAGCAACATGCTAGCAACATGCTAACCAATGCTAAAATCATGCTAGCAACATGCTAATCATGTTAAAATAATGCTAGCAACATGCTAACAACATGCTAGCAACATGCTAACAACATGCTAATCATGCTAGCAACATGCTAATAATGCTAAAATAATGCTAGCAACATGCTAACAACATGCTAAAATCATGCTAGCAACATGCTAGCAACATGCTAATCATGCTAAAAACATGCTAGCAAAATTGTTAATCATGCTAGCTACATGCTAGCAAATGCTAATCATGTTAAATAATCTTAAAATCATGTTAGCAACATGCTAATCATGCTAAAATCATGTTAGCAACATGCTAATCATGCTAAAATCATGCTAGCAACATGCTAACAACATGCTAATCATGCTAAAATAATGCTAGCAACATGGTAGCAACATGTTAATCATGCTAAAATCATGCTAGCAACATGCTAATAATGCTAAAATCATGCTAGCAACATGCTAATCATGCTACCAACATGCTAGCAACATGCTAATCATGCTACCAACATGCTAGAAAACATGCTAATTATGCTAAAATCATGTTAGCAACATGCTAATCGTGCTAAAATCATGCTAGCAACATGCTAACAACATGCTAATCATGCTAAAATAATGCTAGCAACATGCTAATCATGCTAGAAACATGCTAACAACATGCTAATCACGCTAGCAACATGCTAGCAACATGCTAATCATGCTAGCAACATGCTAAAATCATGCTAGCAACATGCTAATCACGCTAGCAACATGCTAGCAACATGCTAATCATGCTAGCAACATGCTAGCAACATGCTAATCATGCTAAAATCATGCTAGCAACATGCTAGCAACATGCTAATCATGCTAGCGACATGCAAACATGCTAATCATGCTAAAATCATGCTAGCAACATGCTAATCAAGCTAGCAACATGCTAATCATGCTAAAATAATGCTAGCAACATGCTAGCAACATGCTTTTAAAAAACTTTTAAAACTTTTAAAACTTAAACTTTTAAAACTTAAACTTTTTAAACTATTAGAACTTAAACTTTTAAAACTTAAACTTATAAAACTTTTAAAACTTAAACTTATAAAACTTTTAAAACTAATAAAACTTAAACTTTTAAAACTTAAACTTTTTAAACTATTAAAACTTAAACTTTTAAAACTTAAACTTATAAAACTTTTTAAAACTTTTTTAAACTTTCTGGTCCGGCTTTCGCAAGCCAACTTAAAGTTTGTCTCGACAAACTTTTTTATCTAGTTAGAAACTAGTACTTATTTATTAGTTACTAGTACTTATTCATTATATACTAGTGCTATAATCTAATGAATAAGTACAAGTACTTAATGAATACTAGCACTTATTCATTAGATACTAGTACTTATTTATTAGGTACTAGTACTTATTCATTAGATACTAGTACGTATTCATTAAATACTAGTACGTATTCATTAAATACTAGTATTTATTCATTAAAACTAGTACTTATTTATTGGTTACTAGTACTTATTCATTAGATACTAGTACTTATTCATTAGATACTAGTACTTATTCATTAGATACTTGTACGTATTTATTAGGTACTAGTACTTATTCATTAAATACTAGTACGTATTTATTAGATACTAGTACTTATTCATTAGATACTAGTACTTAATCAGTAGATACTAGTACTTAATCAGTAGATACTAGTACTTATTCATTAGATACTAGTACTTATTCATTAGATACTAGTACTTATTCATTAGATACTTGTACGTATTTATTAGGTACTAGTACTTATTCATTAAATACTAGTACTTATTTATTAGATACTAGTACTTATTCATTAGATACTAGTACTTAATCAGTAGATACTAGTACTTAATCAGTAGATACTAATACGTATTCATTAGATACTAGTACTTAGTATACTAGTACTTAGATACTAGTACTTATTCATTAGATACTAGTACTTAGTATACTAGTACTTATTCATTAGATACTAGTATTTATTCAGTAGATACTAGTACGTATTCATTAGATACTAGTAGTTATTCGTTTGAAACTAGTACTTAATCAGTAGATACTAGTACTTATTCATTAGACAACTAGTACTTATTCATTAGACAATAGTACTTATTCATTAAATACTAGTACTTATCCATTGGATACTAGTACTTATTCGTTAGATACTAGTATTTATTCATTAGATACTAGTACTTAATCAGTAGATACTAGTACGTATTCATTAGATATTAGTACTTAATCAGTAGATACTAGTACTTATTCATTAAATACTAGTACTTATTCATTGGATACTAGTACTTATTCAGTAGATACTAGTACTTATTCATTAGATACTAGTACTTATTCATTAGATACTAGTACTTAATCAGTAGATACTAGTACTTATTCATTAGACACTAGTACTTATTCATTAGACACTAGTACTTATTCATTAAATACTAGTACTTATTCATTGGATACTAGTACTTATTCATTAGATGCTAGTACTTAATCAGTAGATACTAGTACTTATTAATTAGATACTAGTACTTAATCAGTAGATACTAGTACTTATTCATTAGATACTAGTACTTAATCAGTAGATACTAGTACTAAGTATACTAGTACTTAGATACTAGTACTTATTCATTGGATACTAGTACTTATTCAGTAGATACTAGTACTTATTCATTAGATACTAGTACTTATTCATTAGATACTAGTACTTAATCAGTAGATACTAGTACTTATTCATTAGACACTAGTACTTATTCATTAGACACTAGTACTTATTCATTAAATACTAGTACTTATTCATTGGATACTAGTACTTATTCATTAGATGCTAGTACTTAATCAGTAGATACTAGTACTTATTAATTAGATACTAGTACTTAATCAGTAGATACTAGTACTTATTCATTAGATACTAGTACTTAATCAGTAGATACTAGTACTAAGTATACTAGTACTTAGATACTAGTACTTATTCATTAGATACTAGTACGTAGTATACTAGTACTTAGATACTAGTACTTCTTTATTAGATACTAGTACTTATTCATTAGACATTAATACTTATTCATTAGTTACTAGTACTTAATCAGTAGATACTAGTACTTATTCATTAGATACTAGTACTTAATCAGTAGATACTAGTACTTAATAATTAGTTACTAGTACTTAATCAGTAGATACTAGTACTTATTCATTAGATACTAGTACTTAATCAGTAGATACTAGTACTTATTCATTAGATACTAGTACTTAATCAGTAGATACTAGTACTTATTCATTAGATACCATTACTTAATCAGTAGATACTAGTACTAAGTATACTAGTACTTAGATACTAGTACTTATTCATTAGATACTAGTACGTAGTATACTAGTACTTAGATATTAGTACTTATTCATTTTACATTAGTACTTATTCATTAGATACTAGTACTTAATCAGTAGACACTAGTACTTATTCATTAGATACTAGTACTTAATCAGTAGATACTAGTACGTATTCATTAGATACTAGTACTTAATCAGTAGATACTAGTACTTATTCATTAGATACTAGTACGTATTCATTAGATACTAGTACTTAATCAGTAGATACTAGTACTTATTCATTAGATACTAGTACTTAGTATACTATTACTTTGATACTAGTACTTATTTATTAGATACTAGTACTTATTCATTAGACACTAGTACTTATTCATTAGATACTAGTACTTAATCAGTAGATACTAGTACTTATTCATTAGATACAAGTACTTAGATACTAGTACTTATTCATTAGATACTAGTACTTATTTATTAGATACTAGTACTTAGATACTAGTACTTCTTTATTAGATACTAGTACTTATTCATTAGAAACTAGTACTTATTCATTCGATACTAGTACTTAATCAGTAGATACTAGTACTTATTCATTAGATACAAGTACTTAATCAGTAGATACTAGTACTTATGCATTAGATACTAGTACTTAATCAGTAGATACTAGTACTTATTCATTAGATACGAATACTTAGTATACTAGTGCTTAGTATACTCGTACTTATTCATTAGATACTAGTACTTAGTATACTGGTACTTATTCATTAGATACTAGTACTTATCCAGAAGATACTAATACTTATTCATTATATACTAGTACTTAATCAGTAGATACTAGTAATTATTCATTAGACACTAGTACTTATTCATTAGATACTAGTACTTATTCATTGGATACTAGTACTTATTTGTTAGATACTAGTACTTAATCAGTAGATACTAGTACTAAGTATACTAGTACTTAGATACTAGTACTTATTCATTAGATACTAGTACGTAGTATACTAGTACTTAGATACTAGTACTTCTTTATTAGATACTAATACTTATTCATTAGACACTAGTACTTATTCATTAGATACTAGTACTTAATCAGTAGATACTAGTACTTATTCATTAGATACTAGTACTTAATCAGTAGATACTAGTACTTATTAATTAGATACTAGTACATAATCAGTAGATACTAGTACTTATTCATTAGGTACTAGTACGTATTTATTAGGTATTAGTACTTATTCATTAGATACTAGTATGTATTGATTAAATACTAGTACTTATTTATTAGATACTAGTACTTTTTATTAGGTACTAGTACTTATCCATTAGATACTAGTACGTATTGATTAAATAATAGTACTTATTTATTAGATACTAGTACTTATTTATTAGTTACTAGTACTTATTAGATACTAGTATGTATTAATTAAATACTAGTACTTATTCATTAGTTACTAGTACTTATTAGATACTAGTATGTATTCATTAAATACTAGTACTTATTCATTAGATACTAGTACTTATTCATTAGGTACTAGTACTTAATCATTAGAAACTAGTACTTCTTTATTAGTTACTAGTACTTATTCATTATATACTAGTGCTAGTATCTAATGAATAAGTACAAGTACTTAATGAATACTAGCACTTATTCATTAGATACCAGTACTTATTTATTAGGTACTAGTACTTATTCATTAGATACTAGTACGTATTCATTAAATACTAGTACGTATTCATTACATACTAGTACTTATTTATTGGTTACTAGTACTTATTCATTAGATACTAGTACGTATTTATTAGGTACTAGTACTTATTCATTAAATACTAGTACTTATTTATTAGATACTAGTACTTATTCATTAGATACTAGTACTTAATCAGTAGATACTAGTACTTATTCATTGGATACTAGTACTTAATCAGTAGAAAGTAATACGTATTCATTAGATACTAGTACTTAGTATACTAGTACTTATTCAGTAGACACTAGTACGTATTCATTAGATACTAGTAGTTATTCATTAGATACTAGTACTTAATCAGTAGATACTAGTACTTATTCATTAGACAACTAGTACTTATTCATTAGACACTAGTAATTATTCATTAGACACTAGTACTTATTCATTAGATACTAGTATTTATTCATTAGATACTAGTACGTATTCATTAGATACTAGTACTTAATCAGTCGATACTAGTACTTATTCAGTAGATACTAGTACTTATTCATTAGATACTAGTACTTAATCAGTAGATACTAGTACTTATTCATTAGATACTAGTACGTATTTATTAGGTAATAGTACTTATTCATTAAATACTAGTACTTATTTATTAGATACTAGTACTTATTCATTAGATACTAGTACTTAATCAGTAGATACTAGTACTTATTCATTAGATACTAGTACTTAATCAGTAGATACTAATACGTATTCATTAGATACTAGTACTTAGTATACTAGTACTTAGATACTAGTACTTAGTATACTAGTACTTATTCATTAGATACTAGTATTTATTCAGTAGATACTAGTACGTATTCATTAGATACTAGTAGTTATTCATTTGAAACTAGTACTTAACCAGTAGATACTAGTACGTATTCATTAGATACTAGTACTTAGTATACTAGTACTTATTCAGTAGACACTAGTACGTATTCATTAGATACTAGTAGTTATTCATTAGATACTAGTACTTAATCAGTAGATACTAGTACTTATTCATTAGACAACTAGTACTTATTCATTAGACACTAGTACTTATTCATTAGACACTAGTACTTATTCATTAAATACTAGTACTTATTCATTAGATACTAGTATTTATTCATTAGATACTAGTATTTATTCATTAGATACTAGTACGTATTCATTAGATACTAGTACTTAATCAGTAGATACTAGTACTTATTCATTAGATACTAGTACTTAATCAGTAGATACTAGTACTTATTCATTAGATACTAGTACTTATTCATTAGATACTAGTACTTATTTATTAGATACTAGTACTTAGATAATAGTACTTATTCATTAGATACTAGTACTTAGTATACTAGTACTTATATACTAGTACTTCTTTATTAGATACTAGTACTTATTCATTAGACACTAGTACTTATTCATTAGACACTAGTACTTATTCATTAGACACTAGTACTTATTCATTAGATACTAGTACTTAATCAGTAGATACTAGTACTTATTCATTAGACACTAGTACTTATTCGTTAGACACTAGTATTTATTCATTAGATACTAGTACTTAATCAGTAGATACTAGTGCTTATTCATTAGATACTAGTACTTAATCAGTAGCTACTAGTACTAAGTATACTAGTACTTAGATACTAGTACTTATTCATTAGATACTAGTACGTAGTATACTAGTACTTAGATACTAGTACTTCTTTATTAGATACTAATACTTATTCATTAGACACTAGTACTTATTCATTAGATACTAGTACTTAATCAGTAGATACTAGTACTTATTCATTAGATACTAGTACTTAATCAGTAGATACTAGTACTTATTAATTAGATACTAGTACATAATCAGTAGATACTAGTACTTATTCATTAGGTACTAGTACGTATTTATTAGGTATTAGTACTTATTCATTTGATACTAGTACGTATTGATTAAATACTAGTACTTATTTATTAGATACTAGTACTTTTTATTAGGTACTAGTACTTATTCATTAGATACTAGTACTTATTTATTAGTTACTAGAACTTATTAGATAATAGTATGTATTCATTAAATACTAGTACTTATTCATTAGATACTAGTACTTATTCATTAGGTACTAGTACTTAATCATTAGAAACTAGTACTTATTTATTAGTTACTAGTACTTATTCATTATATACTAGTGCTATAATCTAATGAATAAGTACAAGTACTTAATGAATACTAGCACTTATTCATTAGATACTAGTACTTATTTATTAGGTACTAGTACTTATTCATTAGATACTAGTACGTATTCATTAAATACTAGTACGTATTCATTAAATACTAGTATTTATTCATTAAAAACTAGTACTTATTCATTAGATACTAGTACTTATTCATTAGATACTAGTACTTATTCATTAGATACTAGTACGTATTTATTATGTAATAGTACTTATTCATTAAATACTAGTACTTATTTATTAGATACTAGTACTTATTCATTAGATACTAGTACTTAATCAGTAGATACTAGTACTTATTCATTAGATACTAGTACTTAATCAGTAGATACTAATACGTATTCATTAGATACTAGTACTTAGTATACTAGTACTTAGATACTAGTACTTATTCATTAGATACTAGTACTTAGTATACTAGTACTTAGATACTAGTACTTATTCATTAGATACTAGTACTTAGTATACTAGTACTTATTCATTAGATACTAGTATTTATTCAGTAGATACTAGTACGTATTCATTAGATACTAGTAGTTATTCATTTGAAACTAGTACTTAATCAGTAGATACTAGTACTTATTCATTAGACAACTAGTACTTATTCATTAGACACTAGTACTTATTCATTAGACACTAGTACTTATTCATGAAATACTAGTACTTATTCATTAGATACTAGTACTTATTCATTAGATACTAGTACTTAATCAGTAGATACTAGTACTTATTCATTAGATACTAGTACTTATTAATTAGATACTAGTACTTATTAATTGGATACTAGTACTTATTCGTAAGATACTAGCATTTATTCATTAGATACTAGTACTTATTCATTAGATACTAGTACTTAATCAGTAGATACTAGTACTTATTCATTAGATACTAGTACTTAATCAGTAGATACTAGTACTTATTCATTGGATACTAGTACTTATTTATTCGATACTAGTACTTATTCATTAGATACTAGTACTTATTCATTAGATACTAGTACTTATTCATTAGATACTAGTACTTATTCATTAGATACTAGTACTTATTCATTAGGTACAAGTACTTATTTATTAGGTATTAGTACTTATTCATTAGATACTAGTACTTATTGATTAAATACTAGTACTTATTGATCAGTTACTAGTACTTATTCATTAGATACTAGTACGTATTGATTAAAAACTAGTACTTATTTATTAGATACTAGTACTTATTTATTAGGTACTAGTATATATATATATATATATATATATATATATATATATATATATATATATATATCAGAACTAATAATGATTATGGTTATTATTTCTAAATAAAAACATTAAACAAAATAAGGAATATTACTATTGTAATAACACTGTTTCACTAAAACTGAGTATTTAAGAATGCAGTGCCTTGCGAAAGTATTCATACCCCTTAATGTTTTTCATGTTTTATGTTAAACTGCTTTAAATTACCTTTTTCCAAACAAATCTACACTCCATACACTATAATGGTAAAGCAAAAAAAAAGTTTTTTAACATATTTGTAAATTTATAAAAAATAACAAACTAAAATGCTTCCATTGCATAAGTAATCATACCCTTATCTGGGACAGTTGGGATTTAGCTCAGGAGCACTCATATTGCTTGTAGGTGTTACTAGCCTTTTAGTGAAGGTAACCTGTGGCAAATTCAATTGAATGGATATGATTAGGAAAGGCACACACATCTTACTAAAAGGTCCAACAGCTGATAATGCATATCAGGGCAAAAATCAAGCCCTGTGGTCAAACAAACTGTCTGTAGAGCTCAGAAACAGGTTTGCATCAAACCACACATTTGGGGAAGAGTTCAGAAAAAAATGCTGCTTCATTGAAGGGTTACAGAAGCATGTAGTCTCCATTACCCTTAATGGAAGAAGTTTGAAACAACCAGGATTCTTCTTAAAGCTGTCCTCCTGGCCAAACTGAGCAATTGATGGAGAAGGGCTTTGGTAAGAGTGGTGACCAAGAACCTGATGGTCACTCTGGTTGAGCTCCATGATCATATGTGGAGATAGAAGAAACCTACAGAAGGACAAACATCACTGCAACACTCCACCGATCTGGGCTTTATGGCTATGTGGCCAAACTCAATCCTCTCCTCAGTGAAGACAAAAGAAAACACACTTGGACTTTACAAAAAAGCACCTAAAGCACGTATGGCCACCCTAACAGTGACCCCAAGCATACAGCAAGAGTTACTTATACATAACGCTGTGAATGTCCTTGAGTGACCCAGCCAGAGCCTGAACCCTATCAAATATTTCTGGAGAAACCTGAAAATGTGCATCTGCCCCCATCCAACCTGACAGAGCTTGAGACGTGAAGCGGTGAGGAGACAAATGGCAGATAATTGCCAAATGTTGATGAGCATAGCTTGTTGCATCAAACAAAAAAGACTTGAGGCTGTAAAGGTACTTCAGTTAAAGGGTATGAATCTTTTAGTTAAGGGTATGAATACCTATCAATGCACTTATTTGTAATAAATTTACGAAGTTGTGACAATACATTTTTTGGATTGTCAATATGGTGTATGGAGTGTAGATTGATGTGGGGGTAAAAGGTCATTTAAAGCAGTTTAACATAAGTCAGCAACATAACAAAATGCGAAAAAATTAAGGGGTATGAAGAAATTCGGCACTCTAAATATAATAATAAATATAGCTGCAAGAAAAATAAAAAAATGTACACTTCTCTACGCTGAAGAAAAGTATGTTTCAATAAGTACTAGTATCTAATGAATAAGTACTAGTGTTTAATGAATACGTACTAGTATCTAATGAATACATACTAGTATGTAATCAATAAGTACTAGTATCTAATAAATAAGTACTAGTAAATAATAAATAAGTACTAGTATTTAATCAATAAGTACTAGTATTTAATCAATAAGTACTAGTATCTAATGAATAAGTACTAGTATCTAATAAATAAGTACTAGTATCTAATGAAAACGTACTAGTATCTACTGATTAAGTACAAACCCGATTCTAAAAAAGTTGGGACACTGTACAAATTGTGAATAAAAAGGAATGCAATAATTTACAAATCTCATAAACTTATATTTTATTCACAATAGAATATAGATAACATATCAAATGTTGAAAGTGGGACATTAATGGCGCTTTTCCACTGCATGGTACGGTACGGTTCGGCACGGCACGGCTCAGTTCGGGTCGGTTTGCATTTCCACCGCAGTTTAGTACCGCTATAGAGTGGGCGGGATTATTCACGCGTCGTTATAATTGCGCCGCCTCTACTGCCGTGACATCATCGTAAACGCGCCACAAACAAACTCACAACAAAGAAAGGAGACGGAATAGTGTTCTTCACTCTCGGCATGGGGATGTTTTTAACAGCAATGGAGAGGTCTATGAGTATGAGAATGCTTGTGATTGACCCCCAGCAGCAGAGACTGTGGTGGCAGTGACACGGGCTGTAGATGAGGAGAGGGATGTTCGTGCAGGTGTGCTGCGTTACTTGATTAGTTAACTATTCATGCAGCGTGTTCTGTAAAGTGAATTATCAATAAACTTTTGAATATTTCAAAATGTACAATGTATCCCTTGTTTTTTTTAATTTATGTGATGGTTTTTATAATCGCGCATTAATCATTTGTCTTTTCAAGAGGTTCATTACGTGCTCATACAATGATACATATTTAATATAGTCTGGAGGTACACTTATTCGATCAGATTGTTTTTAATTGAAGCAAAACACAGATACAGAGGTAAAAATATAAACAGAAAACATACTCTGAAAATATAGCAAGTTCAAAAGTAACGTTATATACATAAGGCTTTTTCCTTCGGCGTCGCGCCATCAAGCTCTCACTGGATCCGCTCCTCGGCTAGCAACGAGAGGAACGTCTGTACTTCCTCAACAGACAACGACACTGCTATTTTGTGGTTGATGCAAAAATGTGCGTTTGTTTAAACAGAAGTTGCGTCCGATCCTTCGCTGGCTGTGCTGATTTAAATCTAGCGGGTAAGACTGTAGAGGAGGGTCTCGTGTCGCAAGTTTAGTGACGCAGTAATGACGATTCTCTCCGGCCATTCAGTGATCAGCAGAGTTTACACGTCACGTTTTGGTAACGGTACGGCTCGATGGAACCTCGACCGAAGTGGTACTAAAAAAGTATCAGGTACCAGGTACAGTACCCAGTGGAAAACCCCCCAAAAGTGAACCGTACCGTACCGTACCGTGCCGTACCATGCAGTGGAAAAGCGCCATAAGTGAAAAGTTAAATGTACATATAAGGAACCATATCAGGAGGACCAATTTGCAACTTATTAGGTCAATTGGCAACATGATTGGGTATAAAAAGAGCCTCTCAGAGTGGCAGTATCTCTCAGAAGTCAAGATGGGAAGAGGATCACCAATTCCCCCAATGCTGCGGTGAAAAATAGTGGAGCAATATCAGAAAGGAGTTTCTCAGAGAAAAATTGCAAAGAGTTTGAAGTTATCATCATCTACAGTGCATAATATCATCCAAAGATTCAGAGAATCTGGAACAATCTCTGTGCGTAAGGGTCAAGGCCGGAAAACCATACTGGATGACCGTGATCTTTGGGCCCATAGACGGCACTGCATCACATACAGGAATGCTACTGTAATGGAAATCACAACATGGGCTCAGGAATACTTCCAGAAAACATTGTCGGTGAACACAATCCATCGTGCCATTCGCCGTTGCCGGCTAAAACGCTATAGGTCAAAAAAGAAGCCATATCTAAACATGATCCAGAAGCGCAGGCGTTTTCTCTGGGCCAAGGCTCATTTAAAATGGACTGTGGCAAAGTGTAAAACTGTGCTGTGGTCAGACGAATCAAAATTTGAAGTTCTTTTTGGAAAACTGGGACGCCATGTCATCCGGACTAAAGAGGACAAGGACAACCCAAGTTGTTTTCAGCGCTCAGTTCAGAAGCCTGCATCTCTGATGGTATGGGGTTGCATGAGTGCGTGTGGCATGGGCAGCTTACACATCTGGAAAGGCACCATCAATGCTGAAAGGTATATCCAAGTTCTAGAACAACATATGCTCCCATCCAGACGTCGTCTCTGTCAGGGAAGACCTTGCATTTTCCAACATGAAATCCAACAATGCCAGACCACATACTGCATCAATTACAACACCATGGCTACGTAGAAGAAGGATCCGGGTACTGAAATGGCCAGCCTGCAGTCCAGATCTTTCACCCATAGAAAACATTTGGCGCATCATAAAGAGGAAGATGCGACAAAGAAGACCTAAGACATTTGAGCAACTAGAAGCCTGTATTAGACAAGAATGGGACAACATTCCTATTCCTAAACTTGAGCAACTTGTCTCCTCAGTCCCCAGACGTTTGCAGACTGTTATAAAAAGAAGAGGGGATGCCACACAGTGGTATACATGGCCTTGTCCCAACTTTTTTGAGATGTGTTGATGCCATGAAATTTAAAATCAACTTATTTTTCCCTTAAAATTATAAATTTTCTCAGTTTAAACATTTGTTATGTCATCTATGTTTTATTCTGAATAAAATATTGAAATTTGAAACTTCCACATCATTGCATTCTGTTTTTATTCACAATTTGTACAGTGTCCCAACTCTTTTGGAATCGGGTTTGTACTAGTATCTAATGAATAAGTACTAGTATCTACTGATTAAGTACTAGTATCTAATGAATAAGTACTAGTAACTAATAAATAAGTACTAGTATCTACTGATTAAGTACTAGTATCTAATGAATAAGTACTAGTATCTAATGAACAAGTACTAGTATCTAATGAACAAGTACTAGTATCTAATGAATAAGTACTAGTATATACTGATTAAGTACTAGTATATACTGATTAAGTACTAGTGTCTACTGATTAAGTACTAGTCAAGTCAAGTCACCTTTATTTATATAGCTCCTTTAACAATACAAATTGTAACAAAGCACTGCACAATATCAAAATATGCAAATTTTGTCAATAATGTAAAATGACAGGATTTAACACTCAATTATCTGCTGAATGCATTTCATTATTGAATTTAGTAATGGCATTGTCCAGCTTAGTTCAGTTTAAATAATATCTGTGCAATCAGTCGATGATTGTGCTGGAAGTGAAGTGTCCCCAACTGAGCAAGCCAGAGGCGACAGCGGCAAGGAACGAAAACTCCATCGGTGACAGAATGGAGAAAAACCTTGGGAGAAACCAGGCTCAGTTGGGGGCCAGTTCCCTCGGCCAGACGAATCAGTAGTTTGTTCCAACTGCAGCAAAGTCAGTGTAAGTGGTCCACTGGTTCCAGGGTCTTTCCCGATGGATGTCTAGGTGACGAGGTCCTCACTGGAGATCTGTCTCTGGGGCTCATCTCGGAGGTCCTCGGAGGGGTTGTCATCGTCTCTTCTCAGGTGTTCGGTCATCTCTATCGTTTAAGGGTAGGATCCAGAATGAAGCTTGTGTAATTCTAACTACCACGGGATGTTAATCCCGTGGCAAACATAGAAACAGTAAGACAATTAGCGTAGCAGCTGCTCCATCCAGGAATAACCCTGGATGAAATTATCAGTATAACCCAAGCTAAAGCATAATAATGTGCATTTGTTCAGATAGACTGGCAGTACAAGATTGTGAGATGCATTATATGAATGCTTGGCTAAAGAGATCGTCTTTAATCTAGATTTAAACAGAGAGAGTGTGTCTGAACCCCGAACGTTTTCAGGAAGGCTATTCCATAGTTTAGGAGCCAGATATGAAAAAGTTCTCCCTCCTTTAGTGGACTTTGCTATCCTAGGTACTACCAAGAGTCCAGAGTTTTGCGACCTAAGGGAGCGGGTTGGATTGTAGCGTGATAGAAGATTAGTTAGGTACGCAGGAGCTAAATCATTTAGGGCCTTATAGGCAAGTAATAATATTTTGTAACTGATACGAAACTTAATAGGTAGCCAGTGCAGAGACTGTAAAATTGGAGTAATATGATCATATTTTCTTGACCTGGTAAGGACTCTAGCCGCAGCATTTTGTACTATCTGTAGCTTGTTTATTGAAGATGCAGGACAACCACCTAGCAGTGCATTACAATAGTCCAGTCTAGAGGTCATGAATGCATGAACTAGCTTTTCTGCATCAGAAACACTTAACATGTTCCGTAGCTTGGCAATGTTTCTAAGATGGAAGAATGCTGTTTTGTAACATTGGAAATATGATTTTCAAAAGATAGGTTGCTGTCTAATATAACACCCAGATTTTTAACTGTAGAGGAAGTAACATTACATCCGTCTAGTTGCAAATTGTAATCCAAGAGATTCTGTGTACTGTTTTAGGTCCAATAAGTAATATCTCGGTCTTATCTGAATTTAATAGGAGAAAATTACTGGTCATCCAATCTTTTATATTTTTAACACACTCTGTTAGCTTAGATAGTTTAGAAGTTTCATCTGGTTTTGTTGAGATATATAGTTGAGTGTCATCAGCATAACAATGGAAACTAATCCCGTATTTTCTAATAATATTACCAAGGGCAGCATATATATAATGAAAATAATAGAGGACCTAGGACAGATCCTTGTGGTACTCCATACTTTACTTGTGATAATTGAGATGACTCCCGTTTAAATAAACAAAGTGGTAGCGATCGGACAGGTAGGATCTAAACCATCTTAAAGCCTGCCCTTGAACACCTGTATAGTTTTGTAATCGATCTATCAGTATGTCATGATCTATAGTGTCGAACGCAGCACTAAGATCAAGTAAAACTAGCAAGGAGATGCAGCCTTTGTCTGACGCAAGAAGCAAGTCATTTGTAATTTTAACAAGTGCAGTTTCTGTGCTATGGCGGGGCCTGAAACCTGACTGAAATTCTTCATAGATATCATTTTTTTGCAAAAAGGAGCACAGTTGAGCAGACACTACTTTTCTAATATTTTCGACATAAGCGGAAGATTTGAAATGGGCCTGTAATTTGCCAGTTCACAAGGATCTAATTTTGGTTTCTTAATAAGAGGCTTAATTACTGCCAGCTTAAATGGTTTTGGGACGTGACCTAAAGATAGCGAGGAGTTAATAATATTGAGAAGCGGTTGTTCTGCAACAGGTAACAACTCTTTCAATAGTTTAGTAGGTACAGGATCTAATAAACATGTTGTTGGTTTAGATGCAGTGATAAGTTTATTTAGCTCATCCTGTCCTATAGTTGTAAAGCACTGCAGTTTTTCTTTGGGTGCGATGAATGAAGCTGAAGTACTAGACGCTGTAGAATCTACGTTTGTTATTGTATTTCTGATATTATCTATTTTATCAGTAAAGAAATTCATATTCAAAAAAAGAAATTCAATTGAATTTGCCACAGGTTACCTTCACTAAAAGGCTAGTAACACCTACAAGCAATATGAGTGCTCCTGAGCTAAATCCCAACTGTCCCAGATAAGGGTATGATTACTTATGCAATGGAAGCATTTTAGTTTGTTATTTTTTATAAATTTACAAATATGTTAAAAAACTTTTTTTTTGCTTTACCATTATAGTGTATGGAGTGTAGATTTGTTTGGAAAAAGGTAATTTAAAGCAGTTTAACATAAGGCAGCAACATAAAACATGAAAAACATTAAGGGGTATGAATACTTTCGCAAGGCACTGCATTCTTAAATACGCAGTTTTAGTGAAACAGTGTTATTACAATAGTAATATTCCTTATTTTGTTTAATGTTTTTATTTAGAAATAATAACCATAATCATTATTAGTTCTGATATATATATATATATATATATATATATATATATATATATATAAACAAAAATGTTGACCAAATATTGCAGCCCTACAACACCTGTTTATTATTATTAACAATGTTTTGCCTTTTTTCCAAATAAAGAAAATGTTTGTCTGAAAACCATAAGGTTCAGATTTTGTGTGCCATATATAGAACATTATTGTAAAAACATTCAAAGTCTGTGGCACCATTGTTATATGCAAAAAAAGTGATCTCACAGCCCTGATATGATAGTTATTGTTTTTACTGGAGGAAAATTACAGATAATAAAATGTGTGTCTCGTCTCCATCCTGCCACTAGAGATGCCTTAATGACCAACAAACAGGCTACTATTTTTACGAAATTACAGTGTTTACAAAACTGACAAAATTGGTTTTCTATGTGCTTGTGTACAAATGATTGTTTCTTTTCTATGTGGTTTCCTCAAAAAAAGTACAGCCATCTCCTTGTTTCCATTTAATGTCTAATCTCGTTCCTATATGTTGCTGGTTCAAGTGCAAGTCTCTCAGACTTGCACTCTCAGTACTTGCACTCTCAGACTTGCACTCTCAGTACTTGCACTCTCAGGCTTGTACTCTCAGTACTTGTAGCTTCCGGTGGCGCTGCTGAGTTCAGACGCCTGTGAATTAGCTCCGGTCAGAACTGTGCTTTTTATGTGTTTTTTTAAACCTATTTTTTACTTTTACTTCTCTTTTTGATACGTGTATCGTCTGCAATGATTATGTACGACAGAAGAACACTTTTGGACATTGGACAGCGCTACACTAACCTGATTCAGGACACCTTATCCACGGACCCAGCGTGGCCATTGGAGCTACTCCGGAACAACGAATTGAACAATGACCACCTGAATAACCGCAGGAGGCGTAAGAAACATCGCGGGAGACGCGCTGGAATACGCAACAGACTGAGGAAAAGGGCTCACAGTCCCACTCTACCGAGTATTCTGCTCGCTAATGTCCAATCCTTGGAGAATAAGATGGACGATCTTAGAGCCAGGATAAGCTTCCAACGGGACATTAGAGACTGTAACATCCTTTGTTTGACCGAAACATGGCTCACGCCGACGGTCCCGGACACCGCTGTAACGCCGTCTGATAACTTCTCTGTTTTACGGATGGACAGAACAGCCGAGGCCGGAAAAACCAAAGGTGGTGGAGTGTGTTTCATGATTAACAGGAAATGGTGTGACCCCAGGAATATCTCCATTCTGTCGCGTTCCTGCTCGCCTCATCTAGAACACCTCTCCGTTATCTGCCCCGGGAATTTTCATCAATCGTCATTACTTCTGTCTACATTCCACCACAGGCAGACACTAGCTTGGCTTTGTCCAATCTCCACGATGTGCTCAGCGGATATAACAACAAACATCCTGACGCTGCCTTCATCATCGCCGGGGACTTTAACAAAGCCAATCTCAAGAAGGTCTTGCCGAACTTTCATCCGCATATATCCTGTCCAACCAGAGGACTGAATACACTCGATCACTGCTACACTCCGCTTAAAAATGCCTACAAAGCCCACTCACTGCCGGCTTTTGGCAAATCAGATCATGCTGCCATTTTCCTCATATCGGAATACAAACTAAGGATCGCTCATGAACCGCCGGTGGAGAGGGAAGTGACGCGCTGGTCCTCCCACTCTGAAGCTATGCTACAGGCGTCTCTTGATGACGTCGACTGGGACATGTTCCGGGCGAGTTCATCTGATGTCAGCGAATTCACGGATGTAGCATTAAGCTTCGTAAACACGCTAACCGAGCAAGCCACTGAAACGGTAACAATAAGGACATTTTCTAACCAGAAACCGTGGGTGGACAGATCAATCCGTGATGCGGCTAACCATCGCACTGCCGCATACAACGCCGGTCTGTTGTCAGGAAACATGAGCGAGTACAAAACATCGTGCTACGCTCTCCGTCGTGCAATAAGAGCCGCTAAGCGCCGGTACAGGAAGAGAATTGAGTCACATTTCCAGCTCAATGACTCTCGACGCATGTGGCAGGGACTGAAGACCATCTGTTCCTCTGGAAATAACTCCTCTGCAGAGGTGAGAGCAGATCCGTTGCTGGCCGAAGAGCTAAACACCTTCTACGGCCGCTTTGAATGTAATGGCGGCGCAACTCTGCCGAACAGCCCGTCAGGAAACAGCAGACAGAGCAGCGATGATTATGCTATCACCTTGTCAGAGGACGTTGTTCGGAGGGAACTAAAGAGAGTGAACGTCAGGAAAGCAGCCGGACCTGATGGGATTACTGGCCGCGTTCTGAGGTCCTGTGCTGATCAGCTTGCTGGTTTGTTTACTTCCATCTTTAATGAGTCCCTCGCTACCTCTGTTGTTCCCACCTCCTTTAAAAAATCTGTCATCATCCCTATGCCTAAGAACAGTAAACCCTCTTGCCTGAATGACTATCGTCCAGTCGCCCTCACATCGACAGTCATGAAGGTTTTCGAGAGACTTTTAAAGAAACACATTTGCTCCTCCATCCCTGCTACTTTGGACCCTCTTCAGTTTGCTTATCGGCCAAATAGGTCTACTGATGATGCCATATCCCAGGTACTGCACTCCTCCCTCACTCACATTGACAGCAAAAATGGCAACTATGTCAGGCTGCTATTCATTGACTATAGCTCAGCTTTCAACACTATAGTCCCCACCAAGCTAGTTGTCAAACTCTCAGACCTCGGCCTAAACACTTCACTCTGTGACTGGATTCAAGATTTCCTCACCGCCAGACCACAAGTGGTGAAAGTCGGCCAGTTCACCTCCAACTCCATCACCCTGAACATAGGAGCCCCACAGGGCTGTGTCCTGAGCCCCCTGCTCTACTCTCTACACCCACGACTGCGTGTCCTCTCACAGCTCCACTTCTATTGTTAAATTTGCGGATGATACTGTGGTTCTGGGCCTCATTAACAACGATGACGAGGCCGCATACTTGGATGAGGTGGAAAGACTCACATCATGGTGCCAGGACAACTGTCTCTCTCTGAACGTGAGCAAAACTAAAGAGCTGATTGTAGACTTCAGGAAGAGACAGCAGCGGCCCTACACCCCTCTTATGATCAGTGGGACCCCTGTGGAGAGGGTGAGTAGCTTCAAGTACCTCGGTGTAAACATCTCCGAGGACCTAACTTGGACTACACACATTCAGACTCAGGTTAAGAAAGCCAGGCAAAGATGTACCATCTGCGACAGCTGAGGAAATTCAGGGTCTCACCAGCTATCCTGAAAACTTTCTATTCAGGGGCCATAGAAAGTGTATTGACTCAGTGCATCTCAGTGTGGTATGGTAATTCCTCAAACCAGGACTGCAAAGCTCTGCAGAGAATCGTGCACTTAGCTGAGCGCATCTCAGGGTCTGCTCTCCCCTCTCTGCAGGACATCTACCTCAAACGCTGTAAAAGCAGAGCTGCTAAAATCCTCAAAGACTCAGCTCACCCCGGCAACCATCATTTCTGTTTACTGCCATCTGGCAAGCGCTTCAGGAGCATGATGGCAAAAACTGAAAGACTGAGGAGGAGCTTCTTCCCTCAGGCCATCAGGCTCCTTAACACAAACCCAGTCTCATAAACACTTACAAGATTGTTACTGGATACATACACATTCTCACCACCCGTATTTTTTTGAGTACATACCCTGAACAACCCATCTGCACATCCCTCCCATTCATATTCATATTACTATTTACTAAGTCCCAGTACACTTGTCAGACTTTGTCTTCCTCTGCCTTTTGTCTCCTCACCCTTATATGGTCCTTCCTGTTTCCCAGTCATTATTAGTTCAGTCAGTGTCAGCCTTGTCTTGATTATGTCCCAGGTGTCTCCAGTTATGTCTCCCTATATAAGTCTGTTCTACCCCATGTTACCTGTGGATTATTGTTAATGTCATGTTCTTACCTGTGTTCCTGTATCTCCTCCGTTCGTCATCCATTAAATACCCTGTTTGTTTCTATCCTCGTCTCCTCGTTCCTGGATCCCCGTGTGAACCGTGACAGAATAATCCACCCTAAAGCAGCGATGGAATTCGCCGCCCGGCGTTCTCGCCCTTATCCGGCGGGATCTCCCGCCGTGGAGTTCGCGGAGAATTCTGCAAGCTTCGCCAGCGGTGGCGGAGCTCCGCAGCGGCAATCCTCCATCTATTTCGGCTTGGGGCAAATTACCAGCGCCCTATGGATCTCCCAGACACTACAGGATTGTGTTGGAGAGGGATCTACCGGTGTCTGGGAAGTTACGGTCCCAGTCGAAACCAGCCCACGAGTGTCTCCGCTGGCCCGCCGAAACTCTTCTTCGTCTTAAGCTGGTTCTGCCAAGCTCTTCTTCGCTGGTCCGCCCAGCTCGTCTTCGTCTCTGCTGGTTCCCGGCGCCGCCCGCGAGCAACTTCCAGCGCCCGGCGCTTCCAGCGCCCGCTTCGGCGCCGCCAGATCAGTGGCTGCTCCCGACAGCCCTCCGGTGCCTGCTCGAGACTCGCCCTCAGTGCCTGCTCGAGCTCGCCTCAGTGCCTGCACCTAGTGCCCTCCAGTGCCTGCACCTGCAGCGCTCAGTGCCTGCACCTTAGTGCCCTCCAGTGCCCGTGCCAGTGCCTCCAGTGCCGCTTTTCGCCAGTGCCCTCCAGTGCCTGCACCACGCCAGTGCCCTCCAGTGCCTGCACCAGCCAGTGCCTCCAGTGCCTGCAGCCAGTGCCCTCCAGTGCCTGCGCAGTGCCTCCAGTGCCTGCACGCCAGTGCCCTCCAGTGCCTGCACCTGACAGCGTCCAGTGCGGCTCCTCGTAATGCTTCAATTTCGCTGGTTCGTCCAGCTTTTCCGGCGAGTCAGCGGCGGCGCACGCTATTACGCTGGTCCGTCCAGCTCTCCAGAGCCCTGCTGGCCCGTCCAGCTCTCCATTGCCTCCGCTGGTCCCGTCAGCTCACCTTGTCGCTGGTTCCGTCCAGCTCACCTGGGCCTGCTGGTCCCGTCCAGCTCACCATTGCCTCCGCTGGTCCCGTCCAGCTCACCTGGGCCACGCTGGTTCCGTCCAGCTCTCCAGGGCCTCCGCTGGTCCCGTCCAGCTCACCATTGCCTCCGCTGGTCCCGTCCCAGCTCACCTTGTCGCTGGCCTCCTGTCTGTTCGTCCAGCTCACCGCCTCTGTCTCCGCCTGTTCATCACCTCTCCGCTGGTCTGTCATCACGCTGTCCGCCTCGCGTCCCCGTCGCCTGCCGCCTGTCTGTCCGCTGTCCCGGTCCTGCTGTCCCACAGGCACGCTGTCTGTCCGGTCTCCAGGTCTGCCTCCGTCCCATCTCATGTCTCCGTCTTATCCTATCCGCTGTCTTCCTCTGCCTGTCCCTATTGTATTCCTGTTTTGATCTTATTGTTCCGTCAGTGTCAGCCTGTCTGTTATGTCCTGTCTCAGTTATGTCTCCATATATGTCTGTCTACCCTGTACCTGTATTATTGTTAATCATGTTCTTACCTGTTTCCTTATCTCCTCCGTTGTCATCCATTAATACCCTGTTTGTTTCTATCCTCGTCTCCTGTTCCTGGATCTGTTCATCTTCTTTTGTTTTTCTGTCTTTATCTGCCCATGTTGCCTACGTCTTTGTGTTTTATTTCATGTCTTCTGTTTTTCTTCTTACCGCTGTGTCTGTCTATATCCATTTCTTATGTTTGTCATGACTTGTCTCTTTATATGCATATTATTGTAATGTCTCTCCGCCTTCGTGCCTTGCTGCACTCTCAGACTTCTGTTTCAGATTCTGCCTCGCTATCACACCGTCTGTCTTTTCTGCTTGTCATTGTTGATTTTATCTTTTATCATTTATAATCTTTCTGTCTGTATATCAGATATCTACTGTATCCTGCCTCCTCTAATCATCAGTTTAGAAATTTGAACAGTTCCGCTATTACATTTATTCAAAAGTCAAATTATCTATTACTTTTAAATTCAGTGTCCATCTGTTATTGCATTGTTGAATGGTGTCTGTCTGACTGCATTGTATTTATGTATAATCCTCTATAACTGTTTTAAATTTAATATCAACTATATCAAAATCCTTGAAATCTTGTCTTTTTATTCTGTATATGTTCACTTTCTTTTATGTGCACTTTGTACCACTGTGTATTAAATGTGCTATATAAATAAACTTGCCTTGTTATATCCATCTGTCTGTCCGCTCTGGTCTGTCCGTCTGTCCGTCCTGTCTCCATCCGTGCCTGTCTGTCTGTGATTCATCCTCTGTCTGTCTGTCATCCAAACTGTCTGCCTGTATATCCGTCTGTCTGTCTCTATCTATCTGTCTCTCTGTCTGTATATCAAACTATCTGTCCGCCTGCCTATCCACCGTCCGTCTGCCTGTCTGTCTGTCTGTTTATCTATCCATCTGTCTGTCTGTCCGCCTGTCTGTCCTGTCTGTCTGTCATCTGTCACTTGTTTTATCCCTGTCTGTCTGTCTGTCATTATCCGTCTGTCTGTGACCATCCAAATCATTCTGTCTGTCCGTCTTATGTCTCCGTCCGCCTGTCTGTCCGCTTGATCCGCCTGTCTGTCTGTCCGCTGTCTGCTATATCTCCATCTGTCTCTCTCTCTCTGTATCAAACTATCTGTGCTATCAAAGTCCTGTCTGTCTATCATCTATCAAATCGTCATCTGTCTGTTCATCCGCCTGTCTGTCTGTCTGTCTGTCCATCTAACCTGTATATATCTGTCTGTTTATCTATCTCTGTCTCTGTCTGTATATCAAATATCTGTCCATCTTTTAAAATTCCTTGTCTGTTTTAATCCATCTGTTTTCCGTGTCTGTCTGTCTGTCTGTTATTTCACTGTCTGTCTTGTCTGTTTGTCTGTCTGTTTATCTATCTATCCGTCTGTCTGTCTGTCTGTATATCCATCTGTCTGTCCGCCTGTCCGTCTGTCTGTCCGTCTGTCTGTCTGTCCGTCCGCCTGTCTGTCCGCTTGTTCATCCGCCTGTCTGTCTGTCTGTCCGTCTGTCTGCCTGTATATCCGTCTGTCTGTCTGTCTATCTATCTGTCTGTCTCTCTGTCTGTATATCAAACTATCTGTCCCTGCCTATCCGACGTCCATGTCTGTCTGTCTGACCGTCCGTCTGCCTGTCTGTCTGTCTGTTTATCTATCCATCTGTCTGTCTGTCCGCCTGTCTGTCCGTCCGTCTGTCTGTCTGTCTGTCCGCTTGTTCATCCGCCTGTCTGTCTGTCTGTCTGCCTGTATATCCGTCTGTCTGTCTGTTTATCTATCCGTCCGTCCGTCCGTCTGTCTGTCCTCCTGTTCTCCTCTGTCTGTCTGTTTATCTATCCATCTGTCTCTCTGTCTGTATACCAAACTATCTGTCCGCCTGCCTATCCGACCGTCCTGTATGTCTGTCTATCCATCTATCCGTACGTCTGTCTGTCTGTTCATCCGCCTGTCTGTCTGTCTGTCTGTCCATCTGTCTGCCTGTATATCCATCTGTCTGCCTGTATATCCATCTGTCTGTCTGTTTATCTATCCGTCTGTCTCTCTGTCTGTATATCAAACTATCTGTCCGCCTGCCTATCCGACCGTCCGTATGTCTGTTCACCGTCCATCTGTCTGCCCTTCCGCCTGTCTGTCTGTCTGTCCATCCATCTGCCTGTCTGTCTTGTCTGTTTGTCTGTCTGTTTATCTATCCATCTGTCTGTCTGTCTGTATATCCATCTGTCTGTCCGCCTGTCCGTCTGTCTGTCCGTCTGTCTGTCCGTCCGCCTGTCTGTCTGTCCGCTTGTTCATCCGCCTGTCTGTCTGTCCGCCTGTATATCCGTCTGTCTGTCTGTTTATCTATCCGTCTCTCTGTCTGTATATCAATCTATCTGTCCTACCTATCCGACCGTCCGTATGTCTGTCTGTCTGTTCATCCGTCTGCCTATCTATCATCTGTCTGTCATATCCATCTGTCTGTCCTCTGTCCGTCTCTCCTGTCTGTCCTGTCTGTCTGTCTGTCTGTCTCTCCTGTATATCCGTCTGTCTGTCTGTTTATCTATCCGTCTGTCCGTCCGTCCCGTCGTCCGTCCGTCTGTCGTCTGTTATCTCCGTCCGTCACCATCCGCCCGTCTGTCTGTCCGTCCGCCTGTCTGTCCGCTTGTTCATCCGCCTGTCTGTCTGTCTGTCCGTCTGTCTGCCTGTATATCCGTCTGTCTGTCTGTCTATCTATCTGTCTGTCTCTCTGTCTGTATATCAAACTATCTGTCCGCCTGCCTATCCGACCGTCCGTCTGCCTGTCTGTTTATCTATCCATCTGTCTGTCTGTCCGCCTGTCCGTCTGTCTGTCCATCCGTCTGTCTGTCTGTCTGTCCGCTTGTTCATCCGCCTGTCTGTCTGTCTGTCTGTCTGTCTGTCTGCCTGTATATCCGTCTGTCTGTCTGTTTATCTATCCATCCGTCTGTCCGTCTGTCTGTCCGTCTGCCTGTCTGTCCGTCCGCCTGTCTGTCCGCTTGATCGTCCGCCTGTCTGTCTGTCCGTCTGTCTGCCTATATCTCCATCTGTCTCTCTGTCTGTATACCAAACTATCTGTCCGCCTGCCTATCCGACCGTCCGTATGTCTGTCTATCCATCTATCCGTACGTCTGTCTGTCTGTTCATCCACCTGTCTGTCTGTCTGTCTGTCCATCTGTCTGCCTGTATATCCATCTGTCTGTCTGTTTATCTATCGTCTGTCTCTCTGTCTGTATATCAAACTATCTGTCCATCTGCCTATCCGACCGTCCTTATGTCTGTTCATCAAATCCATCTGTCTGTGTGCCTGTCACTGTCTGCCCATCCGTCTGCCTGTCTGTCTGTCTGTTTGTCTGTCTGTTTATCCCTCTATCCGTCTGTCTGTCTGTCTGTATCCATCTGGACTGTCCGTCATCTGTCCGTCTGTCTGTCTGTCCGTCACTGTCTGTCCGCTTGTTCATCCGCCTGTCTGTCTGTCGTCTGTCTGCCTGTATATCCGTCTGTCTGTCTGTTTATCTATCCGTCTGTCTCTCTGTCTGTATATCAATCTATCTGTCCGCCTGCCTATCAAAATCGTATGTCTGTCTGTCTGTTCATCAAATCCGTCTATTATATCTGTCTGTCTGTTATCTATCCGTCTGTCTGTCTGTATATATCTGTCTGTCATATCCGTCTGTCTGTCTGTCTGTTTGTTCATCCGCCTGTCTGCCTGTCTGTCCGTCTGTCTGTCTGTTTATCTATCCGTCAAGTCAAATCCGTCTGTCTGCCTATATCTCCGTCTGTCTGTCTAATCTATCCGTCTGTCTCTGTCTGTATACCAAACTGTAGTAGTATACTACACCACCTGTCAAAAATGATTGATTGAGGCGGGGCTTCCGGTATCAGGACTTCCGGTAGGCGGGACTTCCGGTGTAGGCGGGACTTCCGGTATAATACTTCGGTATAAGGCGGGACTTCCTGTATGTGGGACTTCCTGCATAAGGCGGGACTTCCTGTATGTGACTTCCTGTAAGGCGGGACTTCGGTATTATAAATCATGTTATAATGACAGTAGGTTTTGATGTTTTGACAGGTGGTTTGATGTTTTGATGTTATTGACAGCAGGTTTTGATGATTTGACAGGTGGTTTTGATGGTTTTGATGTTTTGACAGCAGGTTTTGATGTTTTGATGTTTTGACAGGTGGTTTTGATGGTTTTGATGTTTTGACAGCAGGTTTGATGATTTTGACAGGTGGTTTTGATGTTTTGATGATTTTGACAGGTGGTTTTGATGGTTTTGATGTTTTGACAGCAGGTTTTGATGTTTGATGATTTTGACAGTTGGTTTTGATGGTTTTGATGTTTTGACAGCAGGTTTTGATGATTTTGACAGGTGGTTTTGTTTTTGAAGGCTGTATAATACATGACAGAAGGTTTTGTCTTTGAAGAGCTGTTATCAGGAAATTTCCTCCACCATAGCATCCCATAGCGTATCTGGGACTGTGCTGTGAAAAACTGTGATCATCTCCCACAAACACCTGTTCTTTTAAAACAAAGATCAACATCTGCCTCTAACAGGAGGCTAAAGTAGGAAAACTTCAAAACAATAAAGTCAGAGTATATCATTTATAAAGAGTGCAAAAATACGACGTAAACCAAATAAGAGTCAAACAGCGTAATAGAAAACAATAAAGACAAAGAAACTAGGATTCGAATGTGGATAAGCTAACAAGGTCCACTGTTATATTACAATAAGTTATATAAAGTTAAACAAGTTTTAATATAAAGAAAATCGTGATATATACGTAAAATAAGCAATGTTTTTATTTTCCAGAAAGCGTTGTTTAAAATTAGGTAAAATCTGATTGTAAGAAAACAAATAAAAAATGAAGACAGGTTATTTAAACAACTAAGACAATATTAACATTAAATAATATAGAGTAACCTTACTTACTGTGGTATAAAATAAAATATCAAGCCGTTAAAAAAGATACGTTTGTCAGAAGTTTGTAATATTACAATTTAAAACTAGTTAGTTTGACAATGAAAATAAAAAAAATCTAACTTTTAAGAAGACAGAAGTTGTCACAAGAAAAGGTGGAAAACAAGGAAAAATAACAAACGTTGTCCAAAAGAAGGTAATCTCAGAGACAAAAGATAAGTCTATCATAACTTAGCTGAAGGTAAAAGTTAAACAAAGAAAAGCCCCCGAAGAAGTCAGCGTGTCCGTTTCAAACGCAGAATGGCGAGACAACGGTTCCAGGCAGACCCGCGCCACGCCCATCCCTAGATCCGGACGAGGAGGGACCAAAACTGAGAGATTTAAAAGTTTAATCCATGACTGTTTTTAAAACATTAAAGTTAATTTTAATAAGTCTTTTACATGTCTTAATTAAACCAGTCAACATCATTCACCTAAATCTTTTCACTTTAAAAAATAGTAGACCTATAGTTTTACTTTTAAACAAACAAGTCCTAGCCTCTGGGGGGGGGGAAAGTTTGTTTAACAACACATTTTACTTTATTTACTCTTTGCTTTTTGTCAATCTTACGATACGTTATAACAGCTAAAACACAGGTATACACATACAAATATTTAACAGGAATGAAACCAAATCAATAACTCTCTGATTTTCTTGCCATAAGACTTGTTAGCATTTGAAATACGCGTGCAGCATGTAAACGTTTTTTTATTTTATTTAATTTTTACATCACACGAGATGCAGATATTTCATCTCAAGCAATGCAACGAAGTTTGAAGACGGTCGTGTCAATATCACATTTCACGCAGCCCGAGATGCCAGTGAAGTTTTTAGTCAGACGATCAAAGCAACACCGTTGGATCAATTTATGACACAGTTTTGGAGGAAGCGCGAGGCGTGCGCACACATACGCACCGGCGCTGGAGCGGTTCACCGTCCGGTCATGGGATGCATGCCCTATTGAACCTCGTTTTATGACAAACATCTGCTGAATTAAAAATTAGGTTAAGTTTTAGAAAATAAAGTACATTTAATAACAGAGTCATGTTTACAGAAGTGGTGAATGTGACTTCAAGTTGAAATTTAGGATGAAATGAGTCAGATAAATAATGAGATGATACACAAACTTAAATACATAAAGTTGTTTATTTTAATAAAAGCCTCTGATGTAGGAAATTGATGTTAAATTTGACTTGATTTAGTATCTAATTTTGTTATTTATTTTTTCACTCATATATATTTTTACCCTCACATCTCGTCGCAAACATAAGCTTGTAAATGTAAACATTTACGCACACACACACACACACACACACACACACACACACACACACACACACACACACACACACACATGGACATAAACACCCTCTACACGGTTAAATATTTAGACTTTTATGATGTCTCATACAAAACTTTTTACAAATAAATAACTTTCTTAGAATCACGCTGAATATATCTACAAGATGACGAAAAGTATGATTAAACAATGATATAACTATTGTTTAACAAATATCATTCTAACAAAATGTAAAACCTAAAACCATGAATCTCTAACCTAACTAATCTTTACAACAGACTTTCTTTCTCGCTTAATAAACTGTGTTATTAACCGTAAGGGGAGTTAAATGCAGCATGCTTTATTGCATTCAAATAAAAACAACAACCGCTCTATATAGGTTTATTCGACTGAGCTTTGATAAAATTACTGATGTAAGAAACATGCAAATATTCGACAAGGTTTATCAAACTGGTGTGTCAGGTGATTTGCGTTGTTGTACATATCTCGCCTATACAGTTTTGTTAAGATGTTTAACATCTGTAAAAAATAGTCTAAAAAGTCATCTTTTTAGCTTCCACATAGGAATTATGTCTACACTCAACGGTTTTGTGTAACAGCGTCCTGAGACAAATGAAAACAAAATGTGTGAAAGACTGATGACAGGAAGAGCTACAGACTAAAAGCTTCAGATTTATTAAAACAATCGAGCGTGTGCATTTTTCTCTTGAATAGGTATGTATGCAGTAACCAGTGTGTACACGAATATTTATAATACATAACCGCATAATTCAGCGATTCTATCAAATGAATCATTCATTTTAAAGTCAGATTTGATTTCTCGTCAAAACACAATAAAACTTTTTAAAAACGTTAAAACTTTCTTACGACTTTTAATTATGTCGAACAAAATGAATATAGGGTTATGTTTTTAGTTTGAGATGTTTGTAAGTTAATCACACCTTTAACCTAAAACATTTTTCAACCAAACTCTCTCTTGCGAGCACACGGCGCACAACTGCCAACAACATCCATAACTTGGTTTTATCATTCGCTGTAGCTGAAACTCTATAACGTGTTCAATTTATGCATCAACGGATCTATAGATGCTGGAAGAGCTCATTGAGCTGTTTAACTGTAGAAAATGTATACAATGACGCGTGTAAAACTAGATCGACAGACAGAGTGTACGCTCCTAAAACAAGCCTGGAACCATTTCGAACCATTCTAACACTAAGTGCGACCACGGGAGAAAATGTGTTATAGTACAGCAGTAAAACACTGGACGTGCGAACGACCAAATAACTACAAGTCCTACTTAAAATCTACGATGAAACTAGAAAATATACGTGTGACCTAACAGTGTTTAAAATACTGGACACGTGCAGTTAGATGAAGACACGCAGAGTTGGTTAACACAACGAAATATGTCGTGAAGCATCATAACGCTTTCTCCAGGACTGAATGACTGACTTTTTCTTAAGATTTGATTTCAAGAACACACACACACACACACACACACACACACACAAACCAAATCGTTACGCTATTTCACGAAATGATTGGTCAATTTCGACATACGTCAAGCCTGTTTACCATAAGCATGTTCTTCTTATACATTTTAACAATTATTTTAACAAATATTTTCGTTTCCACAAAGATACAAAGCGTTGTCGTACAAATGTTGCAGGCCTTTCAGGTCAGCGAACTACAATACCAGCATATACATCGGACTACAAACATGGTTGCCACGAATCCATACATATACAAAACGGTCTATCTGCGACAGATCTCTAAATCGTCAGACTTTTGGTTATACGTGCGTTCGGATACCCTATATAGAAAGACTCTCGTATTACCAACGCTTTTTACAAAGTATCGCTTCTTTGCCTGGCAATGTTACAAACCCCATTTTTGCGAGATCTACACGTCTGTAGAAATAATTAACAGGTCTTATAAAATCATTGATTTGACTTAACTTTAAAACACAATCCGCACGAGCGATAAATCAGGCGCTCTTAAAATCGATAGTGCACAAAACGTGTGTAAAAGGGCGGATGATCGCAGGAAAACAATTTAAGGGTGCTACACACAGGTGAGTGGGTCTGCACAAGCCACCTGTAGTAACACTCTCCTCTAGTCGCACTAGACACTTTCACACACTATTGTGTGTACATAATCCCACAAAGACTGATTGTAATATATGACTGATATATGTATGTTTACAGGCCCGTACACATAAATCACCCTACACCGTTTCCCAGCCAGCTGCTTAAATGTCTCTCTTTTTGCACATGTACACTATTTGAGTCATCTACACAGTTGTGGGTTTGTATTTTAGTTTATTTATAGGTAACCATTTGTATATATACACACAGCATCTGTATAGTCAAAGCTGACAGTAGGTTTATACTGTTTTACTTTGTGTTGTATATCTGTATTCATGTAGCACCGTGGTCCAGCGTGTACGACATTTCGTCCCGCTGTATGTCCCACAGATGTAGCGGGATGACAATAAAGATAGGCGTATGTCAGTGTATGTCAAGATAGTGACATACACTTGACTTAGCGACACATTAACGTGATATTTGGGTCGTGTCTTACACAATTGTGTGTTACTTAACGTTTTTATGCCGTTTTCATATAAAATATAACAGTCTGTTACCAATTTAGATGTGTTTATTATGAAATCACACAAGAACCACTGAAGAACGTACTGTTTGCTAACACGGAATTAATTAAAATAATACTCTGTGCTCATTTAACCGGTATATTTACAGTATGTTGAGCGTAATACAGTTAAACAGGAGCATTGAAACATTAAAAACCTATTAAACAGTTGTTTCAATACAAACATAATTTATCAAATACTATTAAACTATTGAATTTTGGACACCTTAAAACACTTTATTCAATCAAAAACCTGTCCCAAAGACAGGCGGACAAATCTTCAACGATTACTGAGGCAGACGGAGTTTATGCAAAAGACAAAATAATTATTCTTCGTCACAATAACATACCCGTTCCGATAAATTTGATAACCTTACTGTAGATTTTCTCAATATTCTTTATTCTAGTTATTGTTTTCCTCTTATTCATAAACCCACAAGAGTTAAATAAAATTCAACAGCTTACAAATTGAATACATAAAATCTGATGTTTTATATTCAGACTTGTCTGATAATTTTCTGATATACCTATTGTTATTCTATAATTAGGGCTAACAGGATGGAACTCTCAAAAATACGGCAAAATAACTGTTTTTATCGATCAATTAAATAGCGGATCCTCTACGACACTGGTTAAGACTAAACAAATGACTTTTATTTTGGGGCGTCTTTCCGGTCTGTCTACGATACATGCGTTCAGAAGACAAACCACCGTGAAAGCGGGTGTTTGTGTTTTCGGTTGCCTTTACAACTAGTAGGCCTACGCTTCAGACTTTTATAACTATTACACTTAAAGAGAACCATTTTCACAACAACAACAACGTACATGGATACGCATTTTCTTTTGCGTATGTCTCTAAACAACGGTTAGGTAAATGACTTGAGGTTATTACGTCATTTTATGGGAAAAGGTGGGGATTCATGTATTTTATTCCGTCCACACAAATGCTCTGGCACCGAATGTCTTTTAGGCCTGACCCCAGAAAACAGGCGTCTTAATATTTTGTTCTTCTTTTCATGAAAAAACAAGCGGCAGGTAGTTTTGTCCTCAGCTGCGGTATAGCGACACGTTTTAACACGTCGTGAATTCCGATAGTTTGTTAGCAAGCGCAGCTGTGTATTACTGAGTTGTCACATCAGGCAGCGTTCTAGTTTATATTTTTAAACTACTTATATGTTTAACTTAGTTGCATCTTTAGCGCTACCGTTCTCGCCTCGTCACACCGTTGTGAGATACTATAAACAATAAAAAATCGTAAACTCACGCTTTGTAAGCAGAACCGTTTTACATGTTTCCGTGACTTTGTTAGCTCTTTCTGTTTGAATTTGTGTACCGCACGTTTTTGCTATCCTTATCTTATTTTCCCCACCTAATTGTAATTGTTAGGCCTTGGCGTTATAGGCTTTTAAAAACTAGGTCTCCTAGATTTTGGCGTCTAGATTAACGGCCTTTTTGTTCTTATAAGTTAATAATTATGTCAATTGGTTGATTTAATAAAATATTGCTTTAAATCGCGTCTTCATTCGAGACATTTACGTTACATTATTACATTGTGGGGATATGAGATACAAGATCGTTTGAAATTGATAACAAACAAAAAAAAAACTTATCTTAGGCGTGACCATTGTTTATGACTTCCTGGCAACGTCACAGGTTGAGGCGGGCCCAAATGCTAAAACCAAAAACGACCCGGACTGACAAACTCATTTATAAGTTGTTTCAGATAAAAGTGGGTGCTACATTTAAATGTTTTAAATACATTTTATGAAGTCAGAGAAATACGTTGAGACAATCTTTTATTTCAACAACATTTGAGTATACATTAAATGTACAATTTGTCAGAAAAGTCTAGCCAGAAAAGAAAATCTCTGCAGACAAACATGTTTTTTCTCAAATATAAAATCAATCAGCGATACAACAATTTCACCGTCATATAATCACAGTTTTTTACAATCAGCAAAACACATAGATCTGTGTTTTGAGATCTGTCCATATCATCTTCGTATTCAGACATCACGTCCAGCATTTTTCTAGCGGTTAGACAGGTTGACTCTCGTGATTAGAAACATAGTCAGATCATCCTTTCTTACAATTTCCATTTCGTTCTTGAGATTTGTTTCGTTTGGTATCACCCGTACAATCATGATTTGGATGCGTAGCCAAAATGATCTTCGTATCAGACCGATCATTTGTCCTCTGTAATATAGTTTAAACGTGATCTTCTTCTTTGCAAAACACGTTTTGTAAATCGAACTCAATCAGTAGCCATTAGCTTTTGTACGCGTTTTCCGATACATTTTGTCCCTAACCGATATAGGCGTTATCACCATTTCCTAGAATTTTGATTGACTGTTTTAATCCGTGATGACGGTTCTTAGGCATTTCACTTTCAGTTTCAATTTTTCGGTTTATGGTTCAGATCCGCCAAAACGTCGTTAGTACAATTGGAGAGTCAGGCTCAGACAAATTGGATTCTTGAAGTTGATTCTGTTGATCCATGTAGATGGCGTTTTGTTTTGACAAGGTCTTACAGCAGATCCGTCGTCTCTGCCTTCAAACAGCAATGTCGTAAATGAGTTTGTCAGTCCGGTCGTCTTTGGTTTTAGCATTTGGGCCCGCCCTCAACCTGTGTGGCGTTGCCAGGAAGTCATAAACAATGGTCACGCCTAAGATAAGTTTTTTTTGTTTGTTTTCAATTTCAAAGCGATCTTGTATCTCATATCCCCCACAATGTAATAATGTAACGTAAATGTCTCGAATGAAGAGAAGATTTAAAGCAATATTTTATTAAATCAACCAATTGACATAATTATTAACTTATAAGAACAAAAGGCCCGTTAACGACGCCAAAATCTAGGAGACCTAGTTTTTAAAAGCCTATAAACAAGGCCTAACAATTACAATTAGGTGGGGAAAATAAGATAAGGATAGCAAAACGCGTGGTACACAAATTCAAACAGAAAGAGCTAACAAAGTCGGAAACATGTAAAACGGTTCTGCTTACAAAGCGTGAGTTACGTATTTTATTTTTATTGTTTATAGTATCTCAACGGTGTGACGAGGCGTCGCCCGTTAAAGATGCAACTAAGTTAAACATATAAGTAGTTTAAAAATATAAACTAGAGCGGCTCTGATGTGACATCTCAGTAATAAACAGCGTTTGCTAACAAACTATCGGAATTCACGGCGTGTTAAAGCGTATACAGCTGAGGACAAAACTACCTGCCGCTTGTTTTCATAAAAAGAAGAACAAAATATTAAGGCGTCTGTTTTCTGGGGTCAGGCCTAAAAGACATTGTGCCAGAGCATTTGTGTGGACGGAATAAAAATACATGAATCCGTCACCTTTTCCCCATAAAAATGACGTAACAACCTCAAGTCATTTACCTAACCGTTGTTTTGGAGACATCGAAAAGAAAATGCGTATCCATATCGTTGTTGTTGTTGAAATGGTCTCTTTAAGTGTAATAGTTATAAAAGTCTGAGCGTAGGCCTACTAGTTGTAAAGGCAACGAAAAACACAAACACCCGCTTTTCACGTGTGGTTTGTCTTCTGAACGCATGTATCGTTGCAGACCGGAAAGACGTCCCAAAATAAAAGTCATTTGTTTAGTCTTAACCAGTGTCATGTAGAGATCCGTCATTTAATTGATCGATAAAAACAGTTATTTTGCCGTTTATTTCTTTTGAGAGTTCCATCCTGTTAGCCCTAATTATAGAATAACGATAGGTATATCGAAAATGATCAGACAAGTCTGAATATAAAACATCAGATTTTATGTATTCACTTAGAGAATTTGTAAGCTGTTGAATTTTATTTAACTCTTGTGGGTTTATGAATAAGAGGAAAACAATAACTAGAATAAAGAATATTGAGAAAATCTACAGTAAGGTTATCAAAAAATTGAGAACGGGATGTTATTGTGACGAAGAATAATTATTTTGTCTTTTGCAAACTCCGTCCGTCTCAATCCGTTGAAGATTTGTCCGTCTGTCTTTTGGGACAGGTTTTGATTGAATAAAGTGTTTAAGGTGTCCAAAATTCAATAGTTTAATAGTATTTGATAAATTATGTTTGTATTGAAACAACTGTTTAATAGGTTTTAATGTTTGAATGCTCCTGTTTAACTGTACGTTCAACATACTGTAAATATACCGGTTAAATGAGCACAGAGTATTATTTTAATTAATTCCGTGTTAGCAAACAATCGTTCTTCAGTGGTTCTTTGTGTGATTTCATAATAAACACATCTAAATTGGTAACAGACTGTTATATTTTATATGAAACGCATAAAACGTTAAGTAACACAATTGTGTAAGACACGACCCGAAATATCACGTTAATGTGTCGCCAAGTCAAGTGTATGTCACTATCTTGACATACACTGACATATCTTCTTTATTGTCATCCGCTACATCTGTGAACATACAGCGGACGAGACGTGCCACGCTGGACCACGGTGCTACATGAATACAGATATACAACACAAAGTAAAACAGTATAAACCTACTGTCAGCTTTGACTATACAGATGCTGTGTGTATATATATATATATATATATAAATAACTAAAAATACTAAAAACACAAACTGCAACTGTGTAGATGACTCAAATAGTGTACATGTGCAAAAGAGAGACATTTAAGCAGCTGGCTGGAAAGCGGTGTGGTGATTTGCGATGCACGGGCCTGTAAACATACATATATCAGTCATATATTACAATCAGTCTTTTGTGGGATTATGTACACACAATAGTGTGTGAAAGTGTCAGACTAGAGTGTTACTACAGGTGGCTTGCAGACCCACTCACCTGTGTACTTAAATTGTTTTCCTGCGATCATCCGCCCACACGTTTTGTGCACTATCGATTTTAAGAGCGTCTGATTTATCGTTCGTGCGGATTGTGTTTTAAAGTTAAGTCAAATCAATGATTTATAAGACCTGTTAATTCTTTCTACAGACGTGTAGATCTCGCAAAAATGGGGTTTGTAACATGCCAGGCAAAGAAGCGTATACTTTGTAAAAAGCGTTGGTAATACGAGTCTTTCTATATAGGGTATCCGAACGTCGTATAACCAAAAGTCTGACGATTTAGAGATCTGTCGCGTATAGACCGTTTTTATGTATGGATTATGGCAACCATGTTTGTAGTCCGATGTATATGCTGGGTATTGTGGTTCGCTGACCTGAAAGGCCTGCAACATTGTTGTACGACAATTTTGTATCTTTGTGAAACGAAATATTTGTTAAAATAATTGTTAAAAATGTATAAGAAGAACATGCTTATGGTAAACAGGCTTAACGTGTATGTTATTGACCACCCGTCATTTCGTGAAATAAGCGTAACTGTGGTGTGTGTGTGTGTGTGTGTGTGTGCGTGTGTTCTTGAAATCAAATCTTAAGAAAAAAGTCAGTCAGTCAGTCCTGAACGCTTGGCGTTATCGTTCTTCACGACATGTTTCGTTATTCGTGCTGTTATTTTTCTTTCGCACGTCAGTGTTTTACTGCTGTACTATACACATTTTTGTTAGAATGGTTCAAATGGTTCCAGGCTTGTTTTAGGTCTGTCCTACAGTTAAACAGCTCAATGAGCTCTTCCAGCATCTATAGATCCGTTGATGCATAAATTGAACACGTTATAGAGTTTCAGCTACAGCGAATGATAAAACCAAGTTATGGATGTTGTTGGCAGTTGTGCGCCGTGTGCTCAAGAGAGAGTTTGGTTGAAAAATGTTTTAGGTTAAAGGTGTGATTAACTTACAAACATCCCAAACTAAAAACATAACCCTATATTCATTTTGTTCGACATAATTAAAAAGTCGTAAGAAAGTTTTAACGTTTTAAAAGTTTATTGTGTTTTGACGAGAAATCAAATCTGACTTTAAAATGAATGATTCATTTGATAGAATCACTGAATTATGCGGTTATGTATTATAAATATTCGTGTACACTGGTTACTGCATACATACCTATTCGAGAAAAATGCACCTGCCGATTGTTTAATAAAATCTGAAGCTTTAGTCTGGCTCTTCCTGTCATCAGTCTTTCACACATTTTTCATTTCATTTGTCTCTGAACGCTGTTACAAAAACCGTTGATGTGGACATAACTATGTGGAAGCTAAAAGATGACTTTTTAGACTATTTTACAGATGTTAAACATCTTAACAAAACTGTATAGGCGAGATATGTACAACAATGCAAATCACCTGACACACCAGTTTGATAAACCTTGTCGAATATTTGCATGTTTCTTACATCAGTTATTTTATCAAAGCTCAGTCGAATAAACTATATAGGCGGTTGTTGTTTTTATTTGAATGCAATAAGCATGCTGCATTTAACTCCTTACGGTTAATAACACAGTTTATTAAGCGAGAAAAGAAAGTCTGTTGTAAAGATTAGTTAGGTTAGAGATTCATGGTTTTAGGTTTTACATTTTGTTAGAATGATATTTGTTAAACAATAGTTATATCATTGTTTAATCATACTTTTCGTCATCTTGTAGATATATTCAGCGTGATTCTAGAAAGTTATTTATTGTAAAAGTTTTGTATGAGACATCATAAAAGTCTAAATATTTAACCGTGTGGTGTTTATGTCCATGTTTGTGTGTGTGTGTGTGTGTGTGTGTGTGTGTGTGTGTGTGTGTGTGCGTAAATGTTTACATTTACAAGCTTATGTTTGCGACGAGATGTGAGGGGTAAAATATATATGAGTGAAAAAAATAAATAACAGAATTAGATACTAAATCAGGTCAAGATTTAACATCAATTTCTACATCAGAGGCTTTTATTAAAATAAACAACTTTATGTATTTATCATCTCATTGTTGTCTGACTCATTCATCCTAAATTTCAACTTGAAGTCACATTCACCACTTCTGTAAACATGACTCTGTTATTAAATGTACTTTATTTTCTAAAACTTAACCTAATTTTTAATTCAGCAGATGTTTGTCATAAAACGAGGTTCAATAGGGCATGCATCCCATGACCGGACGGTGAACCGTTCCAGCGTGTGCTGTGTGTGTTCTGCGCTTCCAAAACTGTGTCATAAATTGATCCAACGGTGTTGCTTTGATCGTGACTAAAAACTTCACTGGCATCTCGGTGAAATGTGACTGCATCTCGTGTGATGTAAAATTAAAAAACGTTTACATGCTTCAAATGCTAACAAGTCTTATGGCAAGAAAATCAGAGAGTTATTGATTTGGTTTCATTCCTGTTAAATATTTGATTGACAAAAAGAGTAAATAAAGTAAAATGTGTTGTTAAACAAACTTTCCCCCAGAGGCTAGGACTTGTTTGTTTAAAAGTAAAACTATAGGTCTACTATTTTTAAAGTGAAAAAGATTTAGGTGAATGATGTTGACTGGTTTAATTAAGACATGTAAAGACTTATTAAAATTAAAACAGTCATGGATTAAATCCTTTAAATCTCTCAGTTTTGGTCCCTCCTCGTCCGGATCTAGGGGATGGGGCGTGGCGGTCTGCCTGGAACCGGTTGTCTCGCCATTCTGCGTTTGAAACGGACACGGACTTCTCACCGGTCGGGGCTTTTTCTTTTGTTTAACTTTACCTTCAGCTAAGTTATGATAGACTTATCTTTGTCTCTGAGATTACCTTCTTTTGGACAACGCTTGTTATTTTTCCTTGTTTTCCACCTTTTCTTGTGACAACTTCTGTCTTCTTAAAAGTTAGATTTTTTATTTTCATTGTCAAATTGTAATATTACAAACTTCTGACAAATCTTTTTAACGGCTTGATATTTTATTTTATACCACAGTAAGTAAGGTTACTATATTATTTAATGTTAATATTGTCTTAGTTGTTTAAATAACCTGTCTTCATTTTTATTTGTTTTCTTACACCGTATTTTACCTAATTTTAAACAACGCTTTCTGGAAAATAAAAACATTGCTTATTTTTACGTATATAGTTTTCTTTATATTAAAACTTGTTTAACTTTATATAACTTATTGTAATATAACAAAGTGGACCTTGTTAGCTTATCCACATTCAATCCTAGTTTTCTTTGTCTTTATTGTTTTCTATTACGCTGTTTGACTCTTATTTGGTTTACGTCGTCTATTTTTGCACTCTTTATAAATGATATACTCTGACTTTATTGTTTTGAAGTTTTCCTTACTTTAGCCTCCGTGTTAGAGGCGAGATGTAGGCTTGATCTTTTGTTTTAAAAGAACAGGTGTTTGTGGGAGATGCACTTCACAGTTTTTCACAGCACAGTCCCAGATACGCTGGTATGGGATGCGGCGGGTGGGAGGGAAATTTCCTGATAACAGCGTCTTCAAAAGACAAAACCTTCTGTCATTTATTATACAGCCTTCAAAAACAAAAACCACCTGTCAAAATCATCAAAACCTGCTGTCAAAACATCAAAACCATCAAAACCAACTGTCAAAATCATCAAAAACATCAAAACCTGCTGTCAAAACATCAAACCATCAAAACCACCTGTCAAAATCATCAAACCATCAAACCACCTGTCAAAATCATCAAAACCTGCTGTCAAAACATCAAAACCATCAAAACCACCTGTCAAAACATCAAAAACATCAAAACCTGCTGTCAAAACATCAAAACCATCAAAACCACCTGTCAAAATCATCAAAACCTGCTGTCAATAACATCAAAACCATCAAAACCACCTGTCAAAATCATCAAAACCTACTGTCATTATAACATGATTTATAATACCGGAAGTCCCGCCTTATACAGGAAGTCCCACCTATACAGGAAGTCCCGCCTTATGCAGGAAGTCCCGCCTATACAGGAAGTCCCGCCTTATACCGGAAGTCCCGCCTTATACCGGAAGTCCCGCCTACACCGGAAGTCCCGCCTTATACCGGAAGTCCCGCCCCTATACCGGAAGCCCCGCCCCTCAATCAATCATTTTGACAGGTGGTGTAGTATACTTACTACTCAAACTATCTGTCCGCCTGCCTATCCGATCGTCTGTATGTCTGTCTATCCATCTATCCGACCGTCCGTATGTCTGTTCATCCGTCCATCTGTCTGCCCTTCCGCCTGTCTGTCCATCCATCTGCCTGTCTGTCTTGTCTGTTTGTCTGTCTGTTTATCTATCCATCTGTCTGTCTGTCTGTATATCCATCTGTCTGTCCGCCTGTCCGTCTGTCTGTCCGTCTGTCTGTCCGTCCGCCTGTCTGTCCGCTTGTTCATCCGCCTGTCTGTCTGTCCGCCTGTATATCCGTCTGTCTGTCTGTTTATCTATCCGTCTGTCTCTCTGTCTGTATATCAATCTATCTGTCCGCCTGCCTATCCGACCGTCCGTATGTCTGTCTGTCTGTTCATCCGTCCGTCTGCCTATCTATCCGTCTGTCTGTCTGTCTGTCCTCCTGTCCGTCTCTCCGCTTGTTCATCCGCCTGTCTGTCTGTCTGTCTGTCTGTCTGCCTGTATATCCGTCTGTCTGTCTGTTTATCTATCCGTCCGTCCGTCCGTCCGTCTCCGTCCGTCCGTCCGTCCGTCCGTCCGTCCGCCCGCCTGTCAGTCTGTTCGTCCGTCCGTCCGTCCGTCCGTCCGTCCGTCCGTCCGTCCGCCCGTCTGTCTGTCCGTCCGCCTGTCTGTCCGCTTGTTCATCCGCCTGTCTGTCTGTCTGTCCGTCTGTCTGCCTGTATATCCGTCTGTCTATCTATCTGTCTGAATATCAAACTATCTGTCCGCCTGCCTATCCGACCGTCCGCCTGTCTGTCTGTCTGTTTATCTATCCATCTGCCTGTCCGTCTGTCCGTCCGTCCGTCCGTCCGTCCGTCCGTCCGCCTGTCTGTCTGTCTGTCCGTCTGCCTGTATATCCGTCTGTCTGTTATTGCTGTGAATGATTATTTCACTTTCTTTTATGTAAAGCACTTTGAATTACCACTGTGTATGAAATGTGCTATATAAATAAACTTGCCTTGCCTTGTATATCCATCTGTCTGTCCGCCTGTCGGTCTGTCCGTCCGTCCGTCCGTCCGTCCGTCGGTCTGTCTGTCCGTCCGCCTGTCTGTCCGCTTGTTCATCCGCCTGTCGGTCTGTCTGTTTATCTATCCGTCTGTCTCTCTGTCTGTATACCAAACTATCTGTCCGCCTGCCTATCCGACCGTCCGTATGTCTGTCTATCCATCTATCCGTACGTCTGTCTGTCTGTTCATCCGCCTGTCTGTCTGTCTGTCTATCTGTCTGCCTGTATATCCATCTGTCTGTCTGTTTATCTATCCGTCTGTCTCTCTGTCTGTATATCAAACTATCTGTCCGCCTGCCTATCCGACCGTCCGTATGTCTGTTCATCCGTCCATCTGTCTGCCCTTCCGCCTGTCAGTCTTGTCTGTTTGTCTGTCTGTTTATCTATCCGTCTGTCTGTCTGTATATCCATCTGTCTGTCCGCCTGTCCGTCTGTCTGTCCGTCTGTCTGTCTGTCTGTCTGTCCGTCCGCCTCTCTGTCTGTCCGCTTGTTCATCCGCCTGTCTGTCTGTCCGTCTGTCTGCCTGTATATCCGTCTGTCTGTCTGTTTATCTATCCGTCTGTCTCTCTGTCTGTATATCAATCTATCTGTCCGCCTGCCTATCCGACCGTCCATATGTCTGTCTGTCTGTTCATCCGTCCGTCTGCCTGTCTGTCTGTCTGTTTATCTATCCGTCTGTCTGTCTGTATATCCATCTGTCTGTCCTCCTGTCCGCTTGTTCATCCGCCTGTCTGTCTGTCTGTCCGTCTGTCTGCCTGTATATCCGTCTGTCTGTCTGTTTATCTATCCGTCCGTCCGTCTGTCTGCCTATATCTCCGTCTGTCTGTCTGTCTGTTTATCTATCCGTCTGTCTCTCTGTCTGTATACCAAACTATCTTTCCGCCTGCCTATCCGACCGCCTGTATGTCTGTCTATCCATCTATCCGTACGTCTGTCTGTCCGTCTGTCTGTCCGCCTGTATATCCATCTGTCTGCCTGTATATCCATCTGTCTGTCTGTTTATCTATCCGTCTGTCTCTCTGTCTGTATATCAAAACTATCTGTCCGCCTGCCTATACGACCGTCCGTATGTCTGTTCATCCGTCCATCTGTCTGCCCTTCCGCCTGTCTGTCTGTCTGTCTTCATCCGTCCGTCTGCCTGTCTGTCTGTCTGTTTATCTATCCGTCTGTCTGTATATTCATCTGTCTGTCCTCCTGTCCGTCTGTCTGTCTGTCTGTCTGTCCGTCCGCCTCTCTGTCTGTCCGCTTGTTCATCCGCCTGTCTGTCTGTCCGTCTGTCTGCCTGTATATCCGTCTGTCTGTCTGTTTATCTATCCGTCTGTCTCTCTGTCTGTATATCAATCTATCTGTCCGCCTGCCTATCCGACCGTCCGTATGTCTGTTCATCCGTCCGACTGCCTGTCTGTCTGTCTGTTTATCTATCCGTCTGTCTGTCTGTCTGTCCATCCGTCTGCCTGTCTGTCTTGTCTGTTTGTCTGTCTGTTTATCTATCCGTCTGTCTGTCTGTATATCCATCTGTCTGTCCGCCTGTCTGTCCGTCTGTCTGTCTGTCCGTCCGCCTCTCTGTCTGTCCGCTTGTTCATCCGCCTGTCTGTCTGTCCGTCTGTCTGCCTGTATATCCGTCTGTCTGTCTGTTTATCTATCCGTCTGTCTCTCTGTCTGTATATCAATCTATCTGTCCGCCTGCCTATCCGACCGTCCGTATGTCTGTCTGTCTGTCCATCCGTCCGTCTGCCTGTCTGTCTGTCTGTTTATCTATCCGTCTGTCTGTCTGTATATCCATCTGTCTGTCCTCCTGTCCGTCTGTCTGTCTGTCTGTCCACTTGTTCATCCGCCTGTCTGTCTGTCTGTCCGTCTGTCTGCCTGTATATCCGTCTGTCTGTCTGTTTATCTATCCGTCCGTCCGTCTGTCTGCCTATATCTCCGTCTGTCTGTCTGTTTATCTATCCGTCTGTCTCTCTGTCTGTATACCAAACTATCTGTCCGCCTGCCTATCCGACCGCCTGTATGTCTGTCTATCCATCTATCCGTACGTCTGTCTGTCCGTTCATCCGCCTGTCTGTCTGTCTGTCTGTCTGCCTGTATATCCATCTGTCTGCCTGTATATCCATCTGTCTGTCTGTTTATCTATCCGTCTGTCTCTCTGTCTGTATATCAAAACTATCTGTCCGCCTGCCTATCCGACCGTCCGTATGTCTGGTCATCCGTCCATCTGTCTGCCCTTCCGCCTGTCTGTCTGTCCATCCGTCTGCCTGTCTGTCTTGTCTGTTTGTCTGTCTGTTTATCTATCCATCTGTCTTTCTGTCTGTATATCCATCTGTCTGTCCGCCTGTCTGTCCGTCTGTCTGTCTGTCCGTCCGCCCGTCTGTCTGTCCGCTTGTTCATCCGCCTGTCTGTCTGTCCGCCTGTATATCCATCTGTCTGTCTGTATATCAATCTATCTGTCCGCCTGCCTATCCGACCGTCCGTATGTCTGTCTGTCTGTTCATCCGTCCGTCTGCCTGTCTGTCTGTTTATCTATCCGTCTGTCTGTCTGTATATTCATCTGTCTGTCCTCCTGTCCATCTGTCTGTCCGTCTGTCCGCTTGTTCATCCGCCTGTCTGTCTGTCTGTCCGTCCATCTGCCTGTATATCCGTCTGTCTGTCTGTTTATCTATCCGTCCGTCCGTCCGTCTGTCTGTCCGCTTGATCGTCTGTGCGTCTGTCTGTCCGCCTATATCTCCGTCTGTCTGTCTGTTTATCTATCCGTCTGTCTCTCTGTCTGTATACCAAACTATCTGTCCGCCTGCCTATCCGACCGTCCGTATGTCTGTCTATCCATCTATCCGTACGTCTGTCTGTCTGTTCATCCGTCCGTCTGTCTGTCTGCCCGTCTGTCCGTCTGTCTGCATATCCATCCCCCTGTCCGTCTGTCTGTCTGTCTGTCTGTCCATTTATTCATCCGCCTGTCTGTCTGTCTGTCTGTCTGCCTGTATATCCGTCTGTCTGTCTGTTTATCTATCGATCTGTCTCTCTGTCTGTATATCAAACTATCTGTCCGCCTGCCTATCCGACCGTCCGTATATCTGTCTATCCATCTATCCGTCCGCCTGTTCACCTGTCCGTCTGTCTGCCCGTCCTTCTGTCTCTGTCCGTCCGTCTGTCTGCCCGTCTGTCTGTCTGTTCGTCCATCTGTTCGTCCATCTGCCTGTCTGTCCGTCCGCCCATCCGTCTGTCTGCCCGTCCTTCTGTCTGTCTGTCCGACCGTCCGTGTGTCAGCCTGTCTGTCTCTGTCTATCGGATAATTCCTAACATTCGTATATGGTCTTTTAGCTTTTATTTGAATATTTTAGTTTTTATATATATATATATATATATATATAGCCTATACTTTTTTATGAAATGTTGCGGAAAGAAAGAAAGAAAATGTTTATTTACACTAAAATAAAAATTAATATCTGGTTAAACTTTATTGACGTGTGCACAGGCATAAACATTTCTAATTAATTTTCTGCCGTCAGAATTATTAAACTACTACATATTGTCAAACAGTATTGTCTACAAATACTTTAAGATCATTCTACTTATCTGAAAACCAGGTGCATGGATTGCACTTCAAATTTACTGTATCACTGTATCTGTATTATTATTATCAGAAAATAATAACTGAAATATTGATCACCAAAGTTTTTATGTATACATTTAAAAAGCATGAAAATTAGAGCAAGATTTTCCGATAGTTATCCGTAACATCCTCAGCACGTCATAATGGAAAAGTTTTGAATGCGTCTTGAATGTGACATCTGAACTCCTTATGACAGCTACAATGTGCCCGTAAAAATAAACTTCTTACAATATTTAAATTATTATTGTTATGGATGTGACAAGAAATAACAATTTTCAGTATACTGTACGATTTTCTTTAAAGTCTGTGAACTTTTAAGTAAAATGTATAAATATGTATATCCACATGATGAAGGGGTCTTAGCTGAACATAAAAATACCAATGTTTAAAATATATGAGTTTTTATGAAGTGCATTTTGAGGAAAAAACTAAGTTATGGATGTGACGTGTCTGAAATGCACACAAAATTGGTTTTGGGAAATCAACAATCAACTCATCATGTCACTTTAAAATTCAGTTGACATAAAATAACACAGAATACTAATGTTTTGACATTAAGAAAACCATCTGAGATTATTGTAATGATTAAAAAAAAGGGAACATTGTTTTGTAGCCGCAGGGTTTGAACTCACGCCTAGAATTATAATCACATTTATAAAGCTTTGCTGTTAAAGTAAGCTATGTGTACACAATGCATTGTCATTCCCTCCTTAATCAGCCAAGTGATAATTTATTGAAACATTGAGTCTATCTGTTCACTTTCTTGAAAACAGTATAACACAGCCTTTTTAAAAATGTCAGCACACACCTTGTATATGATGTAACAAAACAGCAAATATCGGTAAAATTCAATTAGAGTGGTTACATGCATTAAAATATAGACCTAAGTGAACATTTTAAGAACATGTCTGTTTGTGTGTGCCCAACTTTTGTTTTGTTCATGGTAAGGATGACCTTTGCATGGAATTGCCCTGGAGTAGAATGAATAAAGACATACTTGGTTTAATATTCTTTATTTAGAAAGAAAATGTGGCATTTAAATATGTCTTTTAATGCTTTTCAACTACACCGTTCTTGCAGATTCAGGAGGCGTTATAAACCCACAATAACTAAAGAATGATTAAACACTGAAATATTCACCAACTGAACACCACGCTGGGACTGGAGTATCTTTTTAGATTTGACATGGAAGATATTTTGGACTTATAAAACGTACATCAAACACGTCATTAAAAAATTATTTATCCTCACGTTTATAAAAACATGAAATAACGGGAAATGTATCGGAAACCTTAAATTCACTAGTAAACTATATATATATAGTGTAAATATTGTAGTATATCAAGGACCGAATCAGACAAATCAAGATTCGATCCAAGCATGGTTGAAACATGAGGAGCCGAATTCCACAAGACAACAGCAGGAAGTCATAAATCAGACCCCCAGCCCGTCTGAATACAGCCTGCAACAGGACAAAGGATCCGGCTGAAATTCCTTGGGTCACAAAACTGTAAAATCATCTTAAAAGACTTTCATTCTCATTGTTAATGAAACTAATAATTTCTATGCATAACTGCATATTATGTATGTGACCCCCAAATTTGACTATCCTTGTTTTAATCATTGTGTTTGTCGTGCTTTTAATTAGTATTGACTAGCTTAAGCCTTAAGGGTTAATGTCATGTTTGGTATGTATGAGTTAGATAATTCTAGCTTTAAACGTTTCTTCACAGTGATTATCTGTCAAATGTATCATATTCTGGTTATAGAAATCACATTCAAAAGGATACTTTGCAAGAGAATGTAAAATTCGGGCAATGTGACTAAACATGACATGTTGATTTATTGATTGGGTGGAGAAACAAAGCAGCACCCAGAGCCAGCATAGGATCTAATTGGTCAAGACAACCATTGGGGTGGTGCCTGAAAGCCGAGGTTAAAAACCCAGGACACACTTCTTCACTCTCTCTCCTGAAAATACTCTCTCTCTCCCTTGAACGCTATCTCTCTCTCCCTTGAACGCCCTCTCTCTCTGGAAAATGCTATCTAACTCTCTCTCCAGACATGTGCTCTGGACCGCAACCCAGCTTGCGACCATGATAAGAAGAAAAACCACCTAGTCTCTTTACATCCTTTTATTCTTTGACTTTAGTTTATTTTCTTTCCGTTGAGTTCGTGTGCTAAGTTATGTTTGCCAACGACAACCAGCCCAAAAACTCTGCAAAACCAGCCAAGAACCAACGCCCACTTCAAAGACTCCTGAACTCTAAGCCAATCAGCGACTTCGGAGAAACCCTTTCCCGCAAAGACGGAGGACAAAAGGGAATTCTTAAACACAAAAGCTGCAAGTACAAACCCCCAGATTTTTGCTGAAGCTGGTGTAATTTTAATATAGATTTTAGCCTCATTGAAAAGTCAATGCAAGTGTTAAATTTGTGATTGATGGTTGTTCAGGTTTATGCAATTGCACATATTGCTGTAAACGTGGGATATCAAATTCTCATTCTCTTAATATAATCCTTTCCTCACTTTCTCTCTTTCTGCAACGCGTGAATGTGTGAATGCTTGTGTTCATGTGTAGATTAGTTTACATGTCTTAGAGTTATATAAATAAAGTCTTATTTATATTGAAAAGAGAAATATCTTGTGTTTTGTGCTCATAAGTTAATGTCTTAATCTGTCGATTTTGTTACTGTGCTATTTAATAGTGTTTTCACTATATTTCGGGATTTTAATATCCAGTGCAGAGTTTGTTATACGGCTTGTTCAGTGAATCGCCGTGAAACAGTGAGTCTGTTCAAATTCCCTATAAAATCATTAATGATTCCCTTTGAGCTAAATTGACCTGTTTCCCTTGTAACAATACATATATTATATGTTATCATTACAATATACTGTATACAATCGGCTTCTTGGTTTCCAGATCGGTCTGTTTTGACAATACTGATGTGCTGGGCACTCCCAAAACATAAATTAACCACAATAAATTAAAGTCTCTGCTCATCCATTAGCATCGCCGCCATAAATACAAAAGTATCCAGTGCGCTTTGAAACAAACAGAAAGTAGTCCTGCCAAACGATTCATCGCATGCAAAATAAACGTTTTTATTTACATAATATATGTGTGTGTACGGTGTATATTTATTATGCATATATACACACATACACTCTAAAAAAAGGTGCTATATAGCACTAAAATGGTTCTTGGCTCGTAATAATTGGGCAACCACGCTTGGTGCTATATTGCACCATATCTTGGTGCTTCAGTGGTTCTTCAGCGGTTCTTTGACATGACTGAGGGGCTATATAGCACCGCTACCATGTACAGAACCTGTTAAACTCCTATACGTTTCATCAGTGGTTCTTTGGGGTAATTAAGGTGCTATATGGCACTTAAAGTGGTTTTTGGCTCGTAATCATTGGGGAACCACTTTTGGTGCACCATATCTTGGTGCTTCAGCGGTTATTTGGCATGACTGAGGGGATATATAGCACCGCTACCATATACAGAACCTGTTAGACTCCTATATGGTTCTTCAGTGGTTCTTTGGGGTGATTAAGGTGCTATATAGCACCACTGACGTACAAAGAACCTGTTAAGCTCCTGTACTGTTCTTCAGTGATTCTTTGGGGTGATTAAAGGGCTATATAGCACCGCTACCACATACAGAACCTGTTAGGTTCCTATATGGTTCTTTGGGGTGATTAAGGTGCTATATAGCAGCACTGATGTACAAAGAACATGTTAAGCTCCTGTATGTTTCTTCAGTGGTTATTTGGGGTGACTAAGATGTTATATAGCACCACTGACATACAAAGAACATGTTAAGCCCCTTTAAAGGTTCTTTACGAGCCAAAGAACCACTGTTGGTGCTGTTTAGCACCGTTTTTGTTGAAGAAATACAATGCAATATTGCACCTCTTATGGTTTATATAGCACCATTTGACAAAAGTGCTGTATAAATATATGGTGCTATATAGCACCAAAAGTGGTTCCCCTATGATTACGAGCAAAGAACCACTTTTAGTGCTATATAGCACCATTTTTGTTTTGAGTGTACAGTATATATTTAAATTCATATAATTTGTTATATATAAATATTTTTCTTAAATATATACATGAGTGTGTATTTTTACATGTATAATAAATTAAGAGTTTATTTGCATAACTCAGTTTTTAATCATTTTCAAAAATCATATTTTTTCATTGTGCATTCAGAATTATTTATTTCAATGAATCTCAATCAAACTGCAGTTGGGTTATTTTATTAGGTAAAATATAAATAACTAACACAAACAATTAAAAAAAATATGATTATTGAAAATTAAATAAACAGTTATCTATTTTTGCAAATATACACATTATATAAACAAGCACTTATTTAGAATGCGATTAATTGCAATTAATCGTTTGACAGCACTAACAGAAAGCTCTCAAAATAAAAAAAAACAATTGTTCTCTCACAATAACGGCAAGCTACCCTGCGGCGCCAAAATAATCCCGAAAACATAGAAGAGTCCCATGAGCAGGTTGAGCTTGGCAGTCTTTTGCGGGATCTTGGCATAGCACCGGCGGCGGAACTGCCTCTCCAGAGGGAAGGCCACGGGCAGCGTGAGCAGCGGCAGAGCCATGCTGATGGTGTAGCGCGTGGCTAGGATGCAGAAGAGCAGGTAGGGCACGAACAGCAGCAGGTTGTAGATGATGTAGGAGAGTGTGGGCCCCACCAGGATGGCCAGGGTGACGATGCCCGCCTGCTTGTCCGAGTCCATGTCTCGCGTGTTGTTGCTGTGTAGGATGGCCTCGGTGTTGAGCGCCAGTGGCACGGCGTAAACCAGGGGCAGCACCGACAGGTAACCCACCTGCACGGCATGAGCGAACATGACCGCCAGGGGCCCGAAGGTGATGAGGATGACCACGTCCCCCAGAGCCACGTACTTCAGTCCGATGCCTGCGGTTAAAGTGCAAGAACACGTCAGGAAATAACGCCGGTCCAAAAATTAAATTGATAATAAAAGCAGACTTTGGCTTAGTCTTAATGCACAAATACGATATTCTGATTTTTTGCCCCGTCTGTTTACATTCACTTTAGACACGACTGGTTTCCGATATCCATTTACATTCATTCCCAGCCAAAAAGATTGTCTGCAGTGATCGCTTTATGCACATGTTAGACCCTCTGGTTTTAAATGACCGTGCTATTAAAATTATTTTCCATCATGGAAATCTGACTGAACGGATAAAGACAGAAAAATAACGGTAATTTTAATTTGTTAAGACTATTTTATCTACTGCTTGTTAGAGGTAGAATTCTTCAGTGAAATAAAAAGACGAACGAACAAATTAAGATGAACGAACAAATTAAGACGAGCGAACAAATTAACTTTCACTTTCACACGTGGTCCTAAATCAGAGACATATCACATGTTTTACGATGTGACTTCAGTCTGGAAAAAGTCGTTAAATTACGAGACAAAAATTGTAAATTATGAGAAAAAAAGTCATTACATTTAAAAAAAAATCATGCGATTTTTACGTCACTGAAATGCGACAGATGTCACAATTCTGCGCCGGAGGCGGCGGGAAGATTAATATCACAATATATAGACAATAACATCACTTCATTATTTATGCTCCGATTGCACGTTAACTTAAAAATAGCTAAATACACGCACATGAACTCTATAAGATACAATTAGCCTCTCTATTAGATATTGGATTTGGTGTGCGTTAAGAGCACTGAGCTCGGGACGCTCTTGCATATTTTTATGAAATACATATTTTGTGCATGATCACTGCTGTGGTGTACGCGCACTCTGGACAAGACGATAGAATTGGGATTCATATGTGACTCGATTTTCATCCCTACCTTATTCTTAATAATCGCCAACTAAATTAATGTGACTATATTGCCCAGCCCTATACGACAGCATTTTAGTGCCACAAAAAAAAAGTAAAAATATTATATTTTTTTTAGTGTGCCAGCCACCTGATAATAGAAATATATTTTATGCTTTTGGTTCCTTTAATATAGTCTCAGTTTCAAAATCTGTCCGTTTGAAAGCAAAATTAAAACAATAATGTATTTTTCAAGATCTTTAATATGATGACAGATTGCTATATTCATGTGAATCGTTAAATTATGACGTTTTCTTGTATAAATTCCACCACGCATTGTTGTCTTTTCTGAGGTATATAACGGTTTAGTGACTATTCACAAGCCGTTTTATTCATGGTATAATAGAGTAAATGATTAGAAATAATATTTCACTTCTTCAAAATCAAATCCATTCATCATTTTGTGCGTCGCTGCTTTTAATATAACACCCCCCAGCTTACAAATTCTCTCCGTTTATCATGAAATGTAAATTATAGAACGATAGCACAAGTTACAGCATGATATAAATGTGAAAAACAGTAATGAAATGATTCTCATTTGTCATAAAGATGATCGATTCAGATGCCGCTTTAACTAATGTGGCGTGATGGATTGCTGTATTCGTCTCAAAGCGCGTCGAAAACACATTATTGTAAGAAATATTGTTTGTATCCGAGTCATTTGCATGCGCAATACAAGCTATACTCCATAATAACTTGGTAATACTTTATTGTGATTAGACTAACTTTAGACTAACAGTAAGTTTGCAACTACATGTCAACTAGCAGTCATTAGAGCATTATTAGACTTAATATCTCGTTATTTTGATGGGTCCACAACATACTGGCTATAAGTAACACGTAGTTGCAAATTAATGAGAGTTAGTTGACATGCAGATTCTTATTAATGAGAATTAGTTGACATGTAGACGCAAATTAATGAGAGTTAGTTGACATGTAGATTCTTATTAATGAGAGTTAGTTGACATGTAGACGCAAATGAATGAGAATTAGTTGACATGTAGACGCAAATGAATGACAATTAGTTGACATGTTGACGCAAATGAATGACAATTAGTTGACATGTCGACGCAAATGAATGACAATTAGTTGACATGTCGACGCAAATGAATGACAATTAGTTGACATGTCGACGCAAATCAATGACAATTAGTTGACATGTCGACGCAAATCAATGAGAATTAGTTGACACGCAGACGCAAATTAATGAGAATTAGTTGACACGTCGACGCAAATCAATGACAATTAGTTGACATGTCGACGCAAATCAATGACAATTAGTTGACATGTCGATGCAAATCAATGACAATTAGTTGACAAGTCAGCCGAAATAAATGAGAATTAGTTGACAAGGCGACGCAAATGAATGAAAATTAGTTGACATGTCGACGCAAATGAATGACAATTAGTTGACATGTCGACACAAATGAATGACAATTAGTTGACATGTCGACGCAAATGAATGACAATTAGTTGACACGTCGACGCAAATCAATGAGAATTTGTTGACACGTAGACGCAAATTAATGAGAATTAGTTGACACGTCGATGCAAATGAATGAGAATTAGTTGACACGTCGACGCAAATGAATGACAATTAGTTGACATGTCGACGCAAATTAATGAGAATTAGTTGACATGTCGACGCAAATCAATGAGAATTAGTTGACACGTAAACGCAAATGAATGAGAATTAGTTGACACATAAACGCAAATTAATGAGAATTAGTTGACACGTAAACGCAAATCAATGACAATTAGTTGACATGTCGACGCAAATGAATGACAATTAGTTGACACGTAAACGCAAATTAATGAGAATAAGTTGACACGTAAACGGAAATTAATGAGAATTAGTTGACACGTAAACGCAAATGAATGACAATTAGTTGACACGTCGACGCAAATCAATGAGAATTAGTTGACACGTAGACGCAAATTAATGAGAATTAGTTGACACGTAAACGCAAATTAATGAGAATTAGTTGACACGTCGACCCAAATGAATGACAATTAGCTGACATGTCGACGCAAATCAATGAGAATTAGTTGACACGTAAACGCAAATTAATGAGAATTAGTTGACACGTAAACACAAATTAATGAGAATTAGTTGACACGTAAACGCAAATTAATGAGAATAAGTTGACACGTCGACGCAAATTAAATGACAATTAGTTGACATGTCGACGCAAATGACTGACAAGTAGTTGACATGTCGACGCAAATGAATGACAATTAGTTGACATGTAGACGCAAATGAATGACAGTTAGTTGACATGTAGACCGAAATCAATGACAGTTAGTTGACATGTCGACCGAAATCAATGAGAATTAGTTGACATGTCGACGCAAATGAATGAGAATTAGTTGACATGTCGACGCAAATCAATGAGAATTAGTTGACACGCAGACGCAAATTAATGAGAATTAGTTGACACGTCGACGCAAATCAATGACAATTAGTTGACATGTCGACGCAAATCAATGACAATTAGTTGACATGTCGATGCAAATCAATGACAATTAGTTGACAAGTCAGCCGAAATAAATGAGAATTAGTTGACAAGTCGACGCAAATGAATGAAAATTAGTTGACATGTCGACGCAAATGAATGACAATTAGTTGACATGTCGACACAAATGAATGACAATTAGTTGACATGTCGACGCAAATGAATGACAATTAGTTGACACGTCGACGCAAATCAATGAGAATTTGTTGACACGTAGACGCAAATTAATGAGAATTAGTTGACACGTCGATGCAAATGAATGAGAATTAGTTGACACGTCGACGCAAATGAATGACAATTAGTTGACATGTCGACGCAAATTAATGAGAATTAGTTGACACGTCGACGCAAATCAATGAGAATTAGTTGACATGTCGACGCAAATCAATGAGAATTAGTTGACACGTAAACGCAAATTAATGAGAATTAGTTGACACATAAACGCAAATTAATGAGAATTAGTTGACACGTAAACGCAAATCAATGACAATTAGTTGACATGTCGACGCAAATGAATGACAATTAGTTGACAGGTAAACGCAAATTAATGAGAATAAGTTGACATGTAAACGGAAATTAATGAGAATTAGTTGACACGTAAACGCAAATCAATGACAATTAGTTGACATGTCGACGCAAATCAATGACAATTAGTTGACATGTCGATGCAAATCAATGACAATTAGTTGACATGTCGATGCAAATCAATGACAATTAGTTGACATGTCGGCCGAAATCAATGACAATTAGTTGACATGTCGACGCAAATGAATGACAATTAGTTGACATGTCGACGCAAATGAATGACAATTAGTTGACATGTCGACGCAAATGAATGACAATTAGTTGACATGTCGACGCAAATGAATGACAATTAGTTGACACGTCGACGCAAATCAATGAGAATTAGTTGACACGTAGACGCAAATTAATGAGAATTAGTTGACACCTAAACGCAAATTAATGAGAATTAGTTGACACGTCGACGCAAATGAATGACAATTAGCTGACATGTCGACGCAAATCAATGAGAATTAGTTGACACGTAAACGCAAATTAATGAGAATTAGTTGACACGTAAACACAAATTAATGAGAATTAGTTGACACGTAAATGCAAATTAAATGAGAATAAGTTGACACGTCGATGCAAATGAAATGACAATTAGTTGACATGTCGACGCAAATGAATGACAATTAGTTGACATGTAGACGCAAATGAATGACAGTTAGTTGACATGTCGACCGAAATCAATGACAGTTAGTTGACATGTCGACCGAAATCAATGAGAATTAGTTGACATGTCGACGCAAATGAATGAGAATTAGTTGACATGTCGACGCAAATGAATGACAATTAGTTGACATGTCGACGCAAATGAATGACAATTAGTTGACATGTCGAAGCAAATGAATGACAATTAGTTGACATGTCGACGCAAATGAATGACAAGTAGTTGACATGTCGACGCAAATGAATGGCAATTAGTTGGCATGTCGACGTAAATTAATGACAATAAGTTGACACGTAGTCGCAAATCAATGACAATTATTTGACATGTAGACGCAAATTAATGACAATTAGTTGGCATGTCGACACAAATGAATGACAATTAGTTGGCATGTCGACGCAAATTAATGAGAATTAGTTGACATGTAGACGCAAATTAATGAGAGTTAGTTGACATGTAGATTCTTATTAATGAGAATTAGTTGACATGTAGACGCAAATTAATGACAATTAGTTGACATGTAGACGCAAATTAATGACAATTAGTTGACATGTAGACGCAAATGAATGACAATTAGTTGACATGTAGACGCAAATGAATGACAGTTAGTTGACATGTAGACGCAAATGAATGACAGTTAGATGACATGTCGACCGAAATCAATGAGAATTAGTTGACATGTCGACGCAAATGAATGAGAATTAGTTGACATGTCGACGCAAATGAATGACAATTAGTTGACATGTCGACGCAAATGAATGACAATTAGTTGACATGTCGACGCAAATGAATGACAATTAGTTGACATGTCGACGCAAATGAATGACAAGTAGTTGACATGTCGACGCAAATGAATGGCAATTAGTTGGCATGTCGACGCAAATTAATGACAATAAGTTGACACGTAGTCACAAATCAATGACAATTATTTGACATGTAGACGCAAATTAATGACAATTAGTTGGCATGTCGCAAATGAATGACAATTAGTTGACATGTCGGCGCAAATTAATGAGAATTAGTTGACATGTAGACGCAAATTAATTAGAGTTAGTTGACATGTAGATTCTTATTAATGAGAATTAGTTGACATGTAGAAGCAAATTAATGAGAATTAGTTGACATGTAGACGCAAATTAATGAGAATTAGTTGACATGTAGACGCTAATCAATGAGAATTAGTTGACATGTAGACGCAAATTAATGAGAGTTAGTTGACATGTAGATTCTTATTAATGAGAATTAGTTGACATGTAGACGCAAATTAATGAGAATTAGTTGACATGTAGATGCAAATCAATGAGAATTAGTTGACATGTAGACGCTAATCAATGAGAATTAGTTGACATGTCGACCGAAATCAATGAGAATTAGTTGACATGTAGACGCAAATTAATGAGAGTTAGTTGACATGTAGATTCTTATTAATGAGAATTAGTTGACATGTAGATGCAAATTAATGAGAATTAGTTGACATGTAGACGCAAATTAATGAGAATTAGTTGACATGTAGACGCAAATTAATGAGAATTAGTTGACATGTCGACGCAAATGAATGAGAATTAGTTGACATGTCGACGCAAATGAATGACAATTAGTTGACATGTCGACGCAAATGAATGACAATTAGTTGACATGTCGACGCAAATGAATGACAAGTAGTTGACATGTCGACGCAAATGAATGACAAGTAGTTGACATGTCGACGCAAATGAATGGCAATTAGTTGGCATGTCGACGCAAATTAATGACAATAAGTTGACACGTAGTCGCAAATCAATGACAATTATTTGACATGTAGACGCAAATTAATGACAATTAGTTGGCATGTCGACGCAAATGAATGACAATTAGTTGACATGTCGACGCAAATTAATGAGAATTAGTTGACATGTAGACGCAAATTAATTAGAGTTAGTTGACATGTAGATTCTTATTAATGAGAATTAGTTGACATGTAGACGCAAATTAATGAGAATTAGTTGACATGTAGACGCAAATTAATGAGAATTAGTTGACATGTAGACGCAAATTAATGAGAATTAGTTGACATGTAGACGCTAATCAATGAGAATTAGTTGACATGTAGACGCTAATCAATGAGAATTAGTTGACATGTAGACGCAAATTAATGAGAGTTAGTTGACATGTAGATTCTTATTAATGAGAATTAGTTGACATGTAGACGCAAATTAATGAGAATTAGTTGACATGTAGATGCAAATCAATGAGAATTAGTTGACATGTAGATGCTAATCAATGACAATTAGTTGACATGTAGACGCAAATGAATGACAATTAGTTGACATGTAGACGCAAATGAATGACAGTTAGTTGACATGTAGACGCAAATGAATGACAGTTAGTTGACATGTAGACGCAAATGAATGACAGTTAGTTGACATGTCGACCGAAATCAATGAGAATTAGTTGACATGTCGACGCAAATGAATGAGAATTAGTTGACATGTCAACGCAAATGAATGACAATTAGTTGACATGTCGACGCAATGAATGACAATTAGTTGACATGTCGACGCAAATGAATGACAATTAGTTGACATGTCGCAAATGAATGACAAGTAGTTGACATGTACGCAAATGAATGGCAATTAGTTGGCATGTACGCAAATTAATGACAATAAGTTGACACGTAGTCGCAAATCAATGACAATTATTTGACATGTAGACGCAAATGAATGACAATTAGTTGGCATGTCGACGCAAATGAATGACAATTAGTTGACATGTCGACGCAAATTAATGAGAATTAGTTGACATGTAGACGCAAATTAATTAGAGTTAGTTGACATGTAGATTCTTATTAATGAGAATTAGTTGACATGTAGACGCAAATTAATGAGAATTAGTTGACATGTAGACGCAAATTAATGAGAATTAGTTGACATGTAGACGCTAATCAATGAGAATTAGTTGACATATGTTAATGAGAGTTAGTTGACATGTAGATTCTTATTAATGAGAATTAGTTGACATGTAGATTAATGAGAATTAGTTGACATGTAGATGCAAATCAATGAGAATTAGTTGACATGTAGACGCTAATCAATGAGAATTAGTTGACATGTAGACGCAAATTAATGAGAATTAGTTGACATGTCGACGCAAATGAATGAGAATTAGTTGACATGTCGACGCAAATGAATGACAATTAGTTGACATGTCGACGCAAATGAATGACAATTAGTTGACATGTCGACGCAAATGAATGACAATTAGTTGACATGTCGACGCAAATGAATGGCAATTAGTTGGCATGTCGACGCAAATTAATGACAATAAGTTGACACGTAGTCGCAAATCAATGACAATTATTTGACATGTAGACGCAAATTAATGACAATTAGTTGGCATGTCGACGCAAATGAATGACAATTAGTTGGCATGTCGACGCAAATTAATGAGAATTAGTTGACATGTAGACGCAAATTAATGAGTTCGTTGACATGTAGATTCTTATTAATGAGAAATAGTTGACATGTAGACGCAAATGAATGACAATTAGTTGACATGTAGACGCAAATGAATGACAATTAGTTGACATAGACGCAAATGAATGACAGTTAGTTGACATGTAGACGCAAATGAATGACAGTTAGTTGACATGTCGACCGAAATCAATGAGAATTAGTTGACATGTCGACGCAAATGAATGACAATTAGTTGACATGTCGACGCAAATGAATGACAATTAGTTGACATGTCGACGCAAATGAATGACAATTAGTTGACATGTCGACGCAAATGAATGACAAGTAGTTGACATGTCGACGCAAATGAATGACAAGTAGTTGACATGTCGACGCAAATGAATGGCAATTAGTTGGCATATCGACGCAAATTAATGACAATAAGTTGACACGTAGTCGCAAATCAATGACAATTATTTGACATGTACACGCAAATTAATGACAATTAGTTGGCATGTCGACGCAAATGAATGACAATTAGTTGACATGTCGACGCAAATTAATGAGAATTAGTTGACATGTAGACGCAAATTAATGAGAATTAGTTGACATGTAGATTCTTATTAATGAGAATTAGTTGACATGTAGACGCAAATCAATGAGAATTAGTTGACATGTAGATGCTAATCAATGAGAATTAGTTGACATGTCGACGCAAATCAATGACAATTAGTTGACATGTAGACGCAAATGAATGACAATTAGTTGACATGTAGACGCAAATGAATGACAGTTAGTTGACATGTAGACGCAAATGAATGACAGTTAGTTGACATGTCGACCGAAATCAATGAGAATTAGTTGACATGTCGACGCAAATGAATGAGAATTAGTTGACATGTCGACGCAAATGAATGACAATTAGTTGACATGTCGACGCAAATGAATGACAATTAGTTGACATGTCGACGCAAATGAATGACAATTAGTTGACATGTCGACGCAAATGAATGACAAGTAGTTGACATGTCGACGCAAATGAATGGCAATTAGTTGGCATGTCGACGCAAATTAATGACAATAAGTTGACACGTAGTCGCAAATCAATGACAATTATTTGACATGTAGATGCAAATTAATGACAATTAGTTGGCATGTCGACGCAAATGAATGACAATTAGTTGACATGTCGACGCAAATTAATGAGAATTAGTTGACATGTAGACGCAAATTAATTAGAGTTAGTTGACATGTAGATTCTTATTAATGAGAATTAGTTGACATGTAGACGCAAATTAATGAGAATTAGTTGACATGTAGACGCAAATTAATGAGAATTAGTTGACATGTAGACGCAAATTAATGAGAATTAGTTGACATGTAGATGCAAATCAATGAGAATTAGTTGACATGTAGACGCTAATCAATGAGAATTAGTTGACATGTCGACGCAAATCAATGACAATTAGTTGACATGTAGACGCAAATTAATGAGAATTAGTTGACATGTAGATGCAAATGAATGACAGTTAGTTGACATATAGACGCAAATGAATGACAGTTAGTTGACATGTCGACCGAAATCAATGAGAATTAGTTGACATGTAGACGCAAATTAATGAGAGTTAGTTGACATGTAGATTCTTATTAATGAGAATTAGTTGACATGTAGATGCAAATTAATGAGAATTAGTTGACATGTAGACGCAAATTAATGAGAATTAGTTGACATGTAGACGCAAATTAATGAGAATTAGTTGACATGTAGACGCAAATTAATGAGAATTAGTTGACATGTCGACGCAAATGAATGACAATTAGTTGACATGTCGACGCAAATGAATGACAATTAGTTGACATGTCGACGCAAATGAATGACAATTAGTTGACATGTCGACGCAAATGAATGACAAGTAGTTGACATGTCGACGCAAATGAATGGCAATTAGTTGGCATGTCGACGCAAATTAATGACAATAAGTTGACACGTAGTCGCAAATCAATGACAATTATTTAACATGTAGACGCAAATTAATGACAATTAGTTGGCATGTCGGCAAATGAATGACAATTAGTTGGCATGTCGCAAATTAATGAGAATTAGTTGACATGTAGACGCAAATTAATGAGTTAGTTGACATGTAGATTCTTATTAATGAGAATTAGTTGACATGTAGATGCAAATTAATGAGAATTAGTTGACATGTAGACGCAAATTAATGAGAATTAGTTGACATGTAGACGCAATTTAATGAGAATTAGTTGACATGTAGACGCAAATTAATGAGAATTAGTTGACATGTAGACGCTAATCAATGAGAATTAGTTGACATGTCGACGCAAATCAATGACAATTAGTTGACACGTCGACGCAAATTAATGACAATTAGTTGACATGTAGACGCAAATTAATGAGAATTAGTTGGCATGTCGACGCAAATTAATGCCAATTAGTTGGCATGTCGACGCAAATTAATGCCAATTAGTTGACATGTCGACGCAAATCAATGAGAATTAGTTGACATGTCGACGCAAATCAATGAGAATTAGTTGACATGTCGACGCAAATCAATGAGAATTAGTAGACATGTCGACGCAAATCAATGACAATTAGTTGACATGTCGATGCAAATCAATGACAATTAGTTGACATGTCGATGCAAATCAATGACAATTAGTTGACATGTCGGCCGAAATCAATGAGAATTAGTTGACACGTCGCCGCAAATGAATGACAATTAGTTGACATGTCGACGCAAATGAATGACAATTAGTTGACAAGTCGACGCAAATGAATGACAATTAGTTGACACGTAAACGCAAACGAATGAGAATTAGTTGACATGTCGACGCAAATTAATGCCAATTAGTTGGCATGTCGACACAAATTAATGCCAATTAGTTGACATGTCGACGTAAATCAATGCCAATTAGTTGACATGTCGATGCAAATCAATGACAATTAGTTGACATGTCGGCCGAAATCAATGAGAATTAGTTGACATGTCGACGCAAATGAATGACAATTAGTTGACATGTCGACGCAAATGAATGACAATTAGTTGACATGTCGACGCAAATGAATGAGAATTAGTTGACACGTAAACGCAAATTAATGAGAATTAGTTGACACGTAAACGCAAATCAATGACAATTAGTTGACACGTAAACGCAAATTAATGAGAATTAGTTGACACGTAAACGCAAATCAATGACAATTAGTTGACATGTCGACGCAAATCAATGACAATTAGTTGACATTTCGATGCAAATCAATGACAATTAGTTGACATTTCGATGCAAATCAATGAGAATTAGTTGACATGTCGACGCAAATGAATGACAATTAGTTGACATGTCGACGCAAATCAATGACAATTAGTTGACATTTCGATGCAAATCAATGACAATTAGTTGACATTTCGATGCAAATTAATGACAATTAGTTGGCATGTCGACGCAAATGAATGACAATTAGTTGACATGTCGACGCAAATTAATGAGAATTAGTTGACATGTAGACGCAAATTAATTAGAGTTAGTTGACATGTAGATTCTTATTAATGAGAATTAGTTGACATGTAGACGCAAATTAATGAGAATTAGTTGACATGTAGACGCAAATTAATGAGAATTAGTTGACATGTAGACGCAAATTAATGAGAATTAGTTGACATGTAGATGCAAATCAATGAGAATTAGTTGACATGTAGACTAATCAATGAGAATTAGTTGACATGTCGACGCAAATCAATGACAATTAGTTGACATGTAGATGCAAATTAATGAGAATTAGTTGACATGTAGATGCAAATGAATGACAGTTAGTTGACATATACGCAAATGAATGACAGAATTAGTTGACATGTCGACGCAAATCAATGAGAATTAGTTGACATGTAGATGCAAATTAATGAGAATTAGTTGACATGTAGATTCAAATTAATGAGAATTAGTTGACATGTCGATGCAAATTAATGAGAATTAGTTGACATGTCGACGCAAATTAATGAGAATTAGTTGACATGTAGACGCAAATTAATGAGAATTAGTTGACATGTACGCAAATTAATGAGAATTAGTTGACATGTCGACGCAAATGAATGACAATTAGTTGACATGTCGACGCAAATGAATGACAATTAGTTGACATGTCGACGCAAATGAATGACAATTAGTTGACATGTCGACGCAAATGAATGACAAGTAGTTGACATGTCGACGCAAATGAATGGCAATTAGTTGGCATGTCGACGCAAATTAATGACAATAAGTTGACACGTAGTCGCAAATCAATGACAATTATTTAACATGTAGACGCAAATTAATGACAATTAGTTGGCATGTCGACGCAAATGAATGACAATTAGTTGGCATGTCGACGCAAATTAATGAGAATTAGTTGACATGTAGACGCAAATTAATGAGTTAGTTGACATGTAGATTCTTATTAATGAGAATTAGTTGACATGTAGATGCAAATTAATGAGAATTAGTTGACATGTAGACGCAAATTAATGAGAATTAGTTGACATGTAGACGCAATTTAATGAGAATTAGTTGACATGTAGACGCAAATTAATGAGAATTAGTTGACATGTAGACGCTAATCAATGAGAATTAGTTGACATGTCGACGCAAATCAATGACAATTAGTTGACACGTCGCAAATTAATGACAATTAGTTGACATGTAGACGCAAATTAATGAGAATTAGTTGGCATGTCGACGCAAATTAATGCCAATTAGTTGGCATGTCGACAAATTAATGCCAATTAGTTGACATGTCGACGCAAATCAATGAGAATTAGTTGACATGTCGACGCAAATCAATGAGAATTAGTTGACATGTCGACGCAAATCAATGAGAATTAGTAGACATGTCGACGCAAATCAATGACAATTAGTTGACATGTCGATGCAAATCAATGACAATTAGTTGACATGTCGATGCAAATCAATGACAATTAGTTGACATGTCGGCCGAAATCAATGAGAATTAGTTGACACGTCGCCGCAAATGAATGACAATTAGTTGACATGTCGACGCAAATGAATGACAATTAGTTGACAAGTCGACGCAAATGAATGAGAATTAGTTGACACGTAAACGCAAACGAATGAGAATTAGTTGACATGTCGACGCAAATTAATGCCAATTAGTTGGCATGTCGACACAAATTAATGCCAATTAGTTGACATGTCGACGTAAATCAATGCCAATTAGTTGACATGTCGATGCAAATCAATGACAATTAGTTGACATGTCGGCCGAAATCAATGAGAATTAGTTGACATGTCGACGCAAATGAATGACAATTAGTTGACATGTCGACGCAAATGAATGACAATTAGTTGACATGACGCAAATGAATGAGAATTAGTTGACACGTAAACGCAAATTAATGAGAATTAGTTGACACGAAACGCAAATCAATGACAATTAGTTGACACGTAAACGCAAATTAATGAGAATTAGTTGACACGTAAACGCAAATCAATGACAATTAGTTGACATGTCGACGCAAATCAATGACAATTAGTTGACGCAAATCAATGACAATTAGTTGACATTTCGATGCAAATCAAGAGAATTAGTTGACATGTCGACGCAAATGAATGACAATTAGTTGACATGTCGACGCAAATCAATGACAATTAGTTGACATTTCGATGCAAATCAATGACAATTAGTTGACATTTCGATGCAAATCAATGAGAATTAGTTGACATGTCGACGCAAATGAATGACAATTAGTTGACATGTCGACGCAAATTAATGACAATTAGTTGACACGTCGACGCAAATGAATGACAATTAGTTGACATGTCGACGCAAATTAATGAGAATTAGTTGACATGTAGACGCAAATTAATGAGAGTTAGTTGACATGTAGATTCTTATTAATGAGAATTAGTTGACATGTAGATGCAAATTAATGACAATTAGTTGACACATCGACGCAAATTAATGACAATTAGTTGACATGTAGACGCAAATTAATGAGAATTAGTTGACATGTAGACGCAAATTAATGAGAATTAGTTGGCATGTAGACGCAAATTAATGCCAATTAGTTGGCATGTCGATGCAAATTAATGCCAATTAGTTGACATGTCGATGCAAATCAATGAGAATTAGTTGACATGTCGACGCAAATCAATGAGAATTAGTTGACATGTCGACGCAAATCAATGAGAATTAGTTGACATGTCGATGCAAATCAATGACAATTAGTTGACATGTCGATGCAAATCAATGACAATTAGTTGACATGTCGACGCAAATCAATGAGAATTAGTTGACATGTCGATGCAAATCAATGACAATTAGTTGACATGTCGATGCAAATCAATGACAATTAGTTGACATGTCGACGCAAATCAATGAGAATTAGTTGACATGTCGACGCAAATCAATGACAATTAGTTGACATGTCGATGCAAATCAATGACAATTAGTTGACATGTCGATGCAAATCAATGACAATTAGTTGACATGTCGGCCGAAATCAATGAGAATTAGTTGACATGTCGACGCAAATGAATGACAATTAGTTGACAAGTCGATGCAAATGAATGAGAATTAGTTGACACGTAAACGCAAATGAATGAGAATTAGTTGACATGTCGACGCAAATGAATGACAATTAGTTGACATGTCGACGCAAATGAATGACAATTAGTTGACATGTCGACGCAAATGAATGGCAATTAGTTGGCATGTCGACGCAAATTAATGACAATAAGTTGACACGTAGTCGCAAATCAATGACAATTATTTGACATGTAGACGCAAATTAATGACAATTAGTTGGCATGTCGACGCAAATGAATGAGAATTAGTTGACATGTCGACGCAAATTAATGAGAATTAGTTGACATGTCAACGCAAATTAATGAGAATTAGTTGACATGTAGACGCAAATTAATGAGAGTTAGTTGACATGTAGATTCTTATTAATGAGAATTAGTTGACATGTAGACGCAAATTAATGAGAATTAGTTGACATGTAGACGCAAATTAATGAGAATTAGTTGACATGTAGACGCTAATCAATGAGAATTAGTTGACATGTCGACGCAAATCAATGACAATCAGTTGACACGTCGACGCAAATTAATGACAATTAGTTGACATGTAGACGCAAATTAATGAGAATTAGTTGACACGTAGTCGCAAATCAATGACAATTATTTGACATGTAGATGCAAATTAATGACAATTAGTTGGCATGTCGACGCAAATGAATGAGAATTAGTTGACATGTCGACGCAAATTAATGAGAATTAGTTGACATGTAGACGCAAATTAATGAGAATTAGTTGACATGTAGACGCAAATTAATGAGAGTTAGTTGACATGTAGATTCTTATTAATGAGAATTAGTTGACATGTAGACGCAAATTAATGAGAATTAGTTGACATGTAGACGCAAATTAATGAGAATAAGTTGACATGTAGACGCTAATCAATGAGAATTAGTTGACATGTCGACGCAAATCAATGACAATCAGTTGACACGTCGACGCAAATTAATGACAATTAGTTGACGTAGACGCAAATTAATGAGAATTAGTTGACATGTAGACGCAAATTAATGAGAATTAGTTGGCATGTCGACGCAAATTAATGCCAATTAGTTGACATGTCGACGCAAATCAATGACAATTAGTTGACATGTCGACGCAAATCAATGACAATTAGTTGACACGTAGACGCAAATCAATGACAATTAGTTGACATGTCGACGCAAATCAATGACAATTAGTTGACATGTCGATGCAAATCAATGACAATTAGTTGACATGTCAGCCGAAATAAATGAGAATTAGTTGACAAGTCGACGCAAATGAATGACAATTAGTTGACATGTCGACGCAAATGAAGGACAATTAGTTGACATGTCGACGCAAATGAATGACAATTAGTTGACATGTCGACGCAAATGAATGACAATTAGTTGACATGTCGACGCAAATGAATGACAATTAGTTGACATGTCGACGCAAATGAATGACAATTAGTTGACACGTCGACGCAAATCAATGAGAATTTGTTGACACGTCGACGCAAATTAATGAGAATTAGTTGACACGTCGACGCAAATTAATGAGAATTAGTTGACACGTCGACGCAAATGAATGACAATTAGTTGACATGTCGAGGCAAATTAATGAGAATTAGTTGACATGTCGACGCAAATCAATGACAATTAGTTGACATTTCGACGCAAATCAATGACAATTAGTTGACACGTCGACGCAAATTAATGAGAATTAGTTGACACGTAGATGCAAATTAATGAGAATTAGTTGACACGTAAACGCAAATTAATGAGAATTAGTTGACACGTAAACGCAAATCAATGACAATTAGTTGACATGTCGACGCAAATCAATGAGAATTAGTTGACATGTCGGCCGAAATCAATGAGAATTAGTTGACATGTCGGCCGAAATCAATGAGAATTAGTTGACATGTCGGCCGAAATCAATGAGAATTAGTTGACACGTCGACGCAAATTAATGAGAATTAGTTGACACGTCGACGCAAATTAATGAGAATTAGTTGACACGTCGACGCAAATGAATGACAATTAGTTGACATGTCGACGCAAATCAATGAGAATTAGTTGACATGTCGACGCAAATCAATGAGAATTAGTTGACATGTCAAAATGAATGACAATTAGTTGACATGTCGACGCAAATGAATGACAATTAGTTGGCATGTCGACGCAAATTAATGGCAATTAGTTGGCATGTCAACGCAAATTAATGACAATAAGTTGACACGTAGTCGCAAATCAATGACAATTATTTGACATGTAGACGCAAATTAATGACAATTAGTTGGCATGTAGACGCTAATCAATGAGAATTAGTTGACATGTAGACGCAAATTAATGAGAGTTAGTTGACATGTAGATTCTTATTAATGCGAATTAGTTGACATGTAGACGCAAATTAATGAGAATTAGTTGACATGTAGACGCAAATTAATGAGAATTAGTTGACATGTAGACGCAAATCAATGAGAATTAGTTGACATGTCGACGCAAATCAATGACAATTAGTTGACATGTAGACGCAAATGAATGACAGTTAGTTGACATGTAGACACAAATGAATGACAGTTAGTTGACATGTCGACCGAAATCAATGAGAATTAGTTGACATGTCGACGCAAATGAATGAGAATTAGTTGACATGTCGACGCAAATGAATGACAATTAGTTGACATGTCGACGCAAATGAATGACAAGTATTTGACATGTCGACGCAAATGAATGGCAATTAGTTGGCATGTCGACGCAAATTAATGACAATAAGTTGACACGTAGTCGCAAATCAATGACAATTATTTGACATGTAGACGCAAATTAATGACAATTAGTTGGCATGTCGACGCAAATGAATGACAATTAGTTGACATGTCGATGCAAATTAATGAGAATTAGTTGACATGTAGACGCAAATTAATGAGAATTAGTTGACATGTAGACGCAAATTAATGAGAATTAGTTGACATGTAGACGCTAATCAATGAGAATTAGTTGACATGTAGACGCTAATCAATGAGAATTAGTTGACATGTCGACGCAAATTAATGAGAATTAGTTGACACGTCGACGCAAATTAATGAGAATTAGTTGACACGTCGACGCAAATGAATGACAATTAGTTGACATGTCGACGCAAATCAATGAGAATTAGTTGACATGTCGACGCAAATCAATGAGAATTAGTTGACATGTCGACGCAAATGAATGACAATTAGTTGACATGTCGACGCAAATGAATGACAATTAGTTGGCATGTCGACGCAAATTAATGGCAATTAGTTGGCATGTCAACGCAAATTAATGACAATAAGTTGACACGTGATGCAAATCAATGACAATTATTTGACATGTAGACGCAAATTAATGACAATTAGTTGGCATGTAGACGCTAATCAATGAGAATTAGTTGACATGTAGACGCAAATTAATGAGAGTTAGTTGACATGTAGATTCTTATTAATGCGAATTAGTTGACATGTAGACGCAAATTAATGAGAATTAGTTGACATGTAGACGCAAATTAATGAGAATTAGTTGACATGTAGACGCAAATCAATGAGAATTAGTTGACATGTCGACGCAAATCAATGACAATTAGTTGACATGTAGACGCAAATGAATGACAGTTAGTTGACATGTAGACACAAATGAATGACAGTTAGTTGACATGTCGACCGAAATCAATGAGAATTAGTTGACATGTCGACGCAAATGAATGAGAATTAGTTGACATGTCGACGCAAATGAATGACAATTAGTTGACATGTCGACGCAAATGAATGACAAGTATTTGACATGTCGACGCAAATGAATGGCAATTAGTTGGCATGTCGACGCAAATTAATGACAATAAGTTGACACGTAGTCGCAAATCAATGACAATTATTTGACATGACGCAAATTAATGACAATTAGTTGGCATGTCGACAAATGAATGACAATTAGTTGACATGTCGATGCAAATTAATGAGAATTAGTTGACATGTAGACGCAAATTAATGAGAATTAGTTGACATGTAGACGCAAATTAATGAGAATTAGTTGACATGTAGACGCTAATCAATGAGAATTAGTTGACATGTCGACGCAAATCAATGACAATTAGTTGACACGTCGACGCAAATTAATGACAATTAATTGACATGTAGACGCAAATTAATGAGAATTAGTTGACATGTAGACGCAAATTAATGAGAATTAGTTGGCATGTCGACGCAAATTAATGCCAATTAGTTGGCATGTCGACGCAAATTAATGCCAATTAGTTGACATGTCGACACAAATCAATGCCAATTAGTTGACATGTCGACGCAAATCAATGACAATTAGTTGACTTGTCGACGCAAATCAATGAGAATTAGTTGACATGTCGACGCAAATCAATGACAATTAGTTGACATGTCGACGCAAATGAATGACAATTAGTTGACATGTCGACGCAAATGAATGAGAATTAGTTGACACGTAAACGCAAATTAATGAGAATTAGTTGACACGTAAACGCAAATCAATGACAATTAGTTGACATGTCGACGCAAATCAATGACAATTAGTTGACATGTCAACGCAAATCAATGACAATTAGTTGACATTTCGATGCAAATCAATGACAATTAGTTGACATGTCGACGCAAATCAATGACAATTAGTTGACACGTCGGCCGAAATCAATGAGAATTAGTTGACATGTCGACGCAAATGAATGACAATTAGTTGACACGTCGACGCAAATGAATGACAATTAGTTGACACGTCGACGCAAATGAATGACAATTAGTTGACATGTCGACGCAAATTAATGAGAATTAGTTGACATGTAGACGCAAATTAATGAGAGTTAGTTGACAGGTAGATTCTTATTAATGAGAATTAGTTGACATGTAGACGCAAATTAATGAGAATTAGTTGACATGTAGACGCAAATTAATGAGAATTAGTTGGCATGTCGACGCAAATTAATGCCAATTAGTTGGCATGTCGCAAATTAATGCCAATTAGTTGACATGTCGACACAAATCAATGCCAATTAGTTGACATGTCAAATCAATGACAATTAGTTGACTTGTCGACAAATCAATGAGAATAAGTTGACATGTCGACGCAAATCAATGACAATTAGTTGACATGTACGCAAATGAATGACAATTAGTTGACATGTCGACGCAAATGAATGAGAATTAGTTGACACGTCGCAAATTAATGAGAATTAGTTGACACGTAAACGCAAATCAATGACAATTAGTTGACATGTACGCAAATCAATGACAATTAGTTGACATGTCAACGCAAATCAATGACAATTAGTTGACATTTCGATGCAAATCAATGACAATTAGTTGACATGTCGACGCAAATCAATGACAATTAGTTGACACGTCGGCCGAAATCAATGAGAATTAGTTGACATGTCGACGCAAATGAATGACAATTAGTTGACACGTCGACGCAAATGAATGACAATTAGTTGACACGTCGACGCAAATGAATGACAATTAGTTGACATGTCGACGCAAATTAATGAGAATTAGTTGACATGTAGACGCAAATTAATGAGAGTTAGTTGACAGGTAGATTCTTATTAATGAGAATTAGTTGACATGTAGACGCAAATTAATGAGAATTAGTTGACATGTAGACGCAAATTAATGAGAATTAGTTGACATGTAGACACTAATCAATGAGAATTAGTTGACATGTCGACGCAAATCAATGACAATTAGTTGACACGTCGACGCAAATTAATGACAATTAGTTGACATGTAGACGCAAATCAATGACAATTAGTTGACATGTCGACGCAAATGAATGACAATTAGTTGACACGTCGACGCAAATGAATGACAATTAGTTGACATGTCGACGCAAATTAATGACAATTAGTTGACATGTAGACGCAAATTAATGAGAGTTAGTTGACATGTAGATTCTTATTAATGAGAATTAGTTGACATGTAGATGCAAATTAATGAGAATTAGTTGACATGTAGATGCAAATTAATGAGAATTAGTTGACATGTAGACGCAAATTAATGAGAATTAGTTGACATGTAGACGCTAATCAATGAGAATTAGTTGACATGTCGACGCAAATCAATGACAATTAGTTGACACGTCGACGCAAATTAATGACAATTAGTTGACATGTAGACGCAAATTAATGAGAATTAGTTGACATGTAGATGCAAATTAATGAGAATTAGTTGGCATGTAGACGCAAATTAATGCCAATTAGTTGGCATGTCGATGCAAATTAACGCCAATTAGTTGACATGTCGACGCAAATCAATGAGAATTAGTTGACATGTCGACGCAAATCAATGACAATTAGTTGACATGTCGACGCAAATCAATGACAATTAGTTGACATGTCGACGCAAATCAATGAGAATTAGTTGACATGTCGACGCAAATCAATGACAATTAGTTGACATGTCGATGCAAATCAATGACAATTAGTTGACATGTCGGCCGAAATCAATGACAATTAGTTGACATGTCGGCCGAAATCAATGAGAATTAGTTGACATGTCGGCCGAAATCAATGAGAATTAGTTGACATGTCGGCCGAAATCAATGAGAATTAGTTGACATGTCGACGCAAATGAATGACAAATAGTTGACATGTCGACGCAAATGAATGACAATTAGTTGACATGTCGACGCAAATGAATGAATTAGTTGACATGTCGATGCAAATTAATGAGAATTAGTTGACATGTCGACGCAAATGAATGACAATTAGTTGACATGTCGACGCAAATGAATGACAATTAGTTGACATGTCGACGCAAATGAATGACAATTAGTTGACATGTCGATGCAAATGAATGACAATTAGTTGGCATGTCGACAAATTAATGACAATTAGTTGACATGTCGACGCAAATTAATGACAATTAGTTGACATGTAGACGCAAATTAATGAGAATTAGTTGACATGTCGACCGAAATCAATGACAATTAGTTGACATGTCGACCGAAATCAATGACAATTAGTTGACATGTCGACACAAATTAATGAGAATTAGTTGACATGTCGATGCAAATCAATGACAATTAGTTGACATGTCAACCCAAATTAATGAGAATTAGTTGACATGTAGTTGCTAAGTTACTTATAGTTGATGTCTAAAGTGGACTATCAGAATAATGTGTAACCTACGTAAATGCTACAACTTGAAGGGGCAGTTCACCCCAACATTTTAATTTTGTCATTAATTACTCACTCTCATGTCACTACAAACCCGTAAGACCTTCGTTCATCTTAAGAACACAAATTAAGATATTTCAGTCGAAATCCGAGACAGACACGATCAGGGCTCAGAAACATAGTTAGGACATCGTTAAAATAATCCACGTGATGTCAGCGGTAATATTACGACGCTACGAGAATACTTTGTGCGCAAAGAAAACAATACTAACAATTAGGCGCCAAAATCAGCATTGTTTGCGTTTAGAATGTGCGTGCTTTATAGTGTACGTAAACAACGGAACGTAAACAAAATGGTGGATGATGGTATCTTGGGGAGAAGAGTTGTTGAATAAATAGTATTATTGCTTTTTGCGCACAAATTTTTATTCTCGTAGCTAATATTACGGTTGAAGGCAGCTTATTTTAACGATGCTATGTTTCTATGTTTTCATCATTTGTCTTACGGGTTTGTAGCGACATAAGTGTGAGTAATTAATTACAGAATTGAAATTGTGTGAACTAACCTTTTAATATTCTCAAAATATTTTGACTGATATTTTTAACGTGGCACTAAAACGGCATCGTGCTAATCTCAGCGAACGCATGAAAACCAATCAGCGTATTCACCTCCAGTGTATAAAAACGAGCTGGACAGTCCTCCGAAATAAATGAGCGCTAGATGCTCCAGCTTGAGGCTGGACAGGAAGTAGAGCAGAGTGGCACAGAGACATCCTGCCGAATACAGCGCTGCTCCGAACATCACCACGTCCTGCGGCTTCAGGATCTGATCCACCAAAGTCCTGTCGTCGCTCTTCTTGTGATCGATTCCCTTCGAGAAGTCATAGTAGGTGTTGACCAAGTTCCCCGCGCCGTGGACCACCAAAACAGTCACGGCACACACCAGGAGGATGAGTAGGTCCACCGAGCCCTCTAGTTTATAGGCCAGAGCGCTGCCTAGAGCCACGGGCGTGAGGGAGGCGCTGAAGCTCCACGGTCTCAGGGCTAACACGTACGCCGCGCACTTGCCCTGAACGTCCAGCGCCATCTGGGCTACATGACTGCCGCGCTGTACTCCCAACGGCTTCGTCCCGTTCAGTCCGTTAGAGCCGGAGAGCGGCTCTCCGCCAGTTTGCTTCATCGTCAGCTCCGAGCACTTCGGAGAGATCAGAGGACGCAGCTGTCCAATCACACATAAAAACATCATGAGAACAGAAACCTTGACGCCGGCAGAAGAAGAGCTAAAGCAGTTTACAGGCGTCTACGAAGCAAAGTCTTTATACTTGGTTAATCTTCTACGTTAACATTCCCATTCATTTTTCCCATAGGGATTTATAATAAAAACTTTGTAAGGCACGTTTATTAACCGTATTGACTTGATTATAAGACGACCCCCCCTTTTTCCCAGACCTTTTGGAAAACCAAATCTTGTTTTACTGAGATTTCTTCAATTATTTTCATATTTTAATTTTGAATGTATGGTCAATAGTGATCGACCGATATAGATTTTTTTTATAAACGATACCGATTATTAGCATGTTTATGTACCCGATAACCGATATGCAGAACCGATATTTATTTACTGTTATAAAGTAACTAAATAACAGATTGAAGTCAATTCTTCACTTTCAGTCATCTTAACAACAACAAAAAACTGTTGAAAATTAACATTATCATGTTAAATTTAATCTTCAAATTACAACAATAAAAACATTTTATTTATTAAAAGCATCATCAGCAACACTGATATTAACAATAAGCAAAATAATGTCTAATGTTTTCAAATGGATAAAATAAAGGACAGAAGTCATATCAACTTCATTTTAAACTAGTTTTAGGTTTATAAGCTGTTTAATAGGCTAAAGTGTGAATAATAATTTACTGAATAATATTCTCTGGAATATTGAAATAAGCTATAACAAACAAAACATTGTATTTTATTGCATTTCTTAACTGGCACGTTTTATCAGAATTATTAAAATGTTTTTGTCATTCTAAATTATGAAAACTGCTGACAGCACGGTTTATCTATTTACACAGAACTATACTCACACTGCGATCGCTTGAGGAGATAATAAATAATTAATTTCGATAGAGATGTTTATTGGGGTAATAATGGTTCTATAGTAAATGTTAATATAGTTTAGCGTGTTTCAAA
>CM050420.1:33392239-33413386 GCA_027564155.1 Gymnocypris eckloni scoliostomus | reverse complement strand
TACCCGATCGCTTATAAAAGTCATAGCACACCATTCCCGATTAGGCCGCACGTTTTGACACCTCATTCATGGCTCTGTGACAAAAACTGCGGGAGGAGTAGCGCGCCGAAAAAAAAGTGGAAGAAGAAGAACATTTCCAGAAGAAAATGTGAAATGGTGCTTGCAGTGGCAAAAAACACCACCCGGTTGCTAGGCGGTTGCTAGGGTTGTTGCTAGGCGGTTGCTAGGGTGTTCTGGGTGGTTGCTAGGGCGTTGCTAGGCGGTTGCTAGGATGTTCTGGGTGGTTGCTAGGTCCTACACCATAGAAAGTCAATGGGGCAACTTTGGGACGCTCCTGCCCCCCAGGGGTGCAACTTTTACCCCATTTTGAGGTATGGTCTTACAGAGCCTGCCAGCCTCTTCAAATGTGGCAAATTTCACATTTCTGTGAAATCCACTCTCTGAGCTATGAGGCGTCAAAGTTTTTCGCAATGTTAAGTCTATGCGTTTTTTTTGGCCGCTATTTCGCCCCTGGGGTGAACATCGTACCCCCGATCGCTTATAAAAGTCATAGCACACCATTCCCGATTAGGCCGCACGTTTTGACACCTCATTCATGGCTCTGTGGCAAAAACTGCGGGAGGAGTAGCGCGCCGAAGTTTGGTCAGGGCGAATAGTAATTACAATACTAGAATGTACATTTCCAGAAGAAAATGTGAATGGTGCTTGCAGTGGCAAAAAACACCACCCGGTTGCTAGGCGGTTGCTAGGGTTGTTGCTAGGCGGTTGCTAGGGTGTTCTGGGTGGTTGCTAGGGCGTTGCTAGGCGGTTGCTAGGATGTTCTGGGTGGTTGCTAGGTCATTTCATGGGCCGTCCTACACCATAGAAAGTCAATGGGGCAACTTTGGGACGCTCCTGCCCCCCAGGGGTGCAACTTTTACCCCATTTTGAGGTATGGTCTTACAGAGCCTGCCAGTCTCTTCAAATGTGGCAAATTTCAAATTTCTGTGAAATCCACTCTCTGAGCTACGAGGCGTCAAATTTTTCGCAATGTTAAGTCTATGCGTTTTTTTGGGGCGCTATTTCGCCCCTGGGGCGAACATCGTACCCCCGATCGCTTATAAAAGTCATAGCACACCATTCCCGATTAGGCCGCACGTTTTGACACCTCATTCATGGCTCTGTGGCAAAAACTGCGGGAGGAGTAGCGCGCCGAAGTTTGGTCAGGGCGAATAGTAATTACAATACTAGAATGTACATTTCCAGAAGAAAATGTGAAATGGTGCTTGCAGTGGCAAAACTCGGCGCTGGACAGATACTAGTGACTAGCATGTTTGCTAGCATATTTTTAGCATGATTAGCATCTTGTTACCATGTTGCTAGCATGATTAGCATGTTGCTAGCATGATTTTATCATGTTGCTAGCATTATTAGCATGTTGCTAGCATGATTTTAGCATGTTGCTAGCATGATTTTAGCATGTCGCTAGCATGATTAGCATGTTGTTAGCATGATTAGCATGTTGCTAGCATGTTGCTAGCATGATTAGCATGTTGCTAGCATGTTGCTAGCATGTTGCTAGCATGATTAGCATGTTGCTAGCATGTTGATTAGCATGTTGCTAGCATGTTGCTAACGTGATTAGCATGTTGCTAGCATGTTGCTAGCGTGATTAGCATGTTGCTAGCATGTTGCTAGCATGATGCTAGCATGATTTTAGCATTATTAGCATGTTGCTAGCATGTTGCTAGCATGTTGCTAGCATGATTAGCATGTTGTTAGCATGATTAGCATGTTGCTAGCATGTTGCTAGCATGATTAACATGTTGCTAGCATGTTCTTAGCGTGATTAGCATGTTCTTTGCAGCTTGCATGTTGCTAGCATAATGCTAGCATGATTTTAGCATTATTAGCATGTTGCTGGCATGTTGCTTGGCGTGATTAGCATGTTTCTAGCATGTTCTTAGCATGATTAGCATGTTCTTTAGCATGTTGCTAGCATGTTGCTAACATGATTAGCATGTTGTTAGCATGTTGCTAGCATGTTGCTAGCATGATTAGCATGTTGCTTTAGCATGTATTAGCATGTTCTTTAAGCATGTATTAGCATGTTGCTAGCATGTTCTTTAGCGTGATTAGCATGTTTCTAGCATGTTCTTGGCATGATTAGCATGTTGCTAGCATGTTCTTGATGTTGCTAGCATGATTAGCATGTTCTTTGGCATGTTCTTCTTGTATGTTGCTAACATGATTAGCATGTTGCTAGCATTATTAGCATGTTCTTGTAGCATGTTGCTAGCATGATTAGCATGTTCTTTAGCATGTTCTTGCGTGATTAACATGTTGCTAGCATGTTCTTAGCATGTTGCTTTAGCATGATTTTAGCATTATTAGCATGTTGCTAGCATGTTGCTAGCGTGATTAGCATGTTCTTAGCATGATTAGCATGTTCTAGCATGTTCTTGCATGATTAGCATGTTCTTAGCATGTTGCTAGCATTATTAGCATGTTGCTAGCATGTTGCTAGCATGATTAGCATGTTCTTGGCATGTTGCTGGCATTATTAAAATGTTGCTGGCATGTTGCTAGCATGATTAACATGTTGCTAGCATGTTTGCTGGCGTGATGATAACATTTTGCGCATGATTTTAGCATTATTAGCATGTTGCTAGCATGTTGCTAGCATTATTAGCTATGTTCTTGGCATGTTGTTGCTGGCATGATTAGCATGTTGCTGGCATGTTGCTTGATTTTAGCATGTTTCTAATGTTTAGCATGATTAAGTAGTTGTCACAGATGGTTACTATGGGTTTGTAGCATTTTATTGGCATGATTTAGCTTAGCTAAGCGCTATTAGCATGTAGCTATTCACTGCTTGCATGTGTAGCATGTAGCAAGTCCTGTTTGCTAGCATGAGTCAAAAGAGCCAACCCCATCTCTATCGATGTTCTGATGCAGAGATATTGGTCTTGCAAAACGGTTGCTAGGGTACTCTGTTTGGTTGCTAGGGAGTGGCTTGGCAGCTGCCAATCATGAAGCTCCAAAGTCAGTGTGAATGTATAAACCAACCCCCATCTCTGCTCTCGATGTTCTGATGCAGAGATATAGGTCTTGCAAAAGCAGTTGCTAGGGTACTCTGTTTGGTTGCTAGGGAGTGGCTTGGCAGCTAGCAATCACGATACTCAAAGGCTTCTTGTCAGTATGAATGATATAAACCAACTCCCACGCCTCATTCAGAATGGAAGATATTCCTCTGTGAATTTTGGTTGCTAAGGTGCTCGACAATGGTTGCTAGGGCGTGGCCAGTGAGTGTTGAGGTGATTCAGGATTGGCTGCTTGCTGCCCGAGTCAAACGAGCCCACCCTCATGTTTCTATGACACTTCTATCCTGAGATATCCTTTGATCTCTTTCAATGGAAGTCTATGGGACGTGTTGCTAAGGTGCTCTAAATGGTTGCTAGGGGCGTGGCTTGATAGCTTCACAATGATCCTGAGATGCTGATTGGTCGTCTGAGTCAAATGAGCCCGCCCCTTGTCTCTATGACACTGTGATCCAGAGTTATGTTCAATTGAAGCGGTTTCAAGTCAATGGGGCAACTTTGGGGCTCTTGCCCCCAGGGGTGCAAGTTTTACCCATTGTGTGGTATGTTCTTACAGAGCCCGTCAGCCTCTTCAAATGTGGCAAATTTCACATTTCTGAAATCCACTCTCTGAGCTATGAGTCTGTGAATTTTGGTTGCTAAGGTGGTCGACAATGGTTGCTAGGGCGTGGCCAGTGTGTGTTGAGGTGATTCAGGATTGGCTGCTTGCTGCCCGAGTCAAACGAGCCCACCCTCATGTTTCTATGACACTTCTATCCTGAGATATCCCTTTGATCTCTTTCAATGGAAGTCTATGGGACGTGTTGCTAAGGTGCTCTAAATGGTTGCTAGGGGCGTGGCTTGATAGCTTCACAATGATCCTGAGATGCTGATTGGTCATCTGAGTCAAATGAGCCCGCCCCCTTGTCTCTATGACACTGTGATCCAGAGTTATGTTCAATTGAAAAGCGGTTTCTATTCATTTCATGGGCCGTCCTACACCATTGAAAGTCAATGGGGCAACTTTGGGACGCTCCTGCCCCCCAGGGGTGCAACTTTTACCCCATTTTGAGGTATGGTCTTACAGAGCCTGCCAGCCTCTTCAAGTGTGGTGATTCATAAGTTTCTACGAAATTCTCGCTCTGAGCTACGACCCGCCAAAGTTTGCCCAATGCATTGTCAATGGGACTTTTTGGGCGATTATTTGCCCCTGGGGCGAACATCGTACCCCCGATCGCTTATAAAAGTCATAGCACACGATTCCCGATTAGGCCGCACGTTTTGACACCTCATTCATGGCTCTGTGACAAAAACTGTGGGAGGAGTAGCGCGCCGAAATAAAAGTGGAAGAAGAATAATAATAAGTATGACGGATAACAATAATGTGCTTTGCCATTAAAATGGCAAGCACCATTAACTAGAATGTACATTTCCAGAAGAAAATGTGAAATGGTGCTTGCAGTGGCAAAACTCGGCGCTGGACAGATACTAGTGACTAGCATGTTTGCTAGCATATTTTTAGCATGATTAGCATCTTGTTACCATGTTGCTAGCATGATTAGCATGATTAGCATGTTGTTAGCATGTTGTTAGCATGTTGCTAGCATGATTAGTATGTTGCTAGCATGATTAGCATGTTGATAGCATGTTGTTAGCATGATTAGCATGTTGCTAGCATGATTAGCATGTTGCTAGCATGTTGTTAGCATGTTTCTAGCATGTTGCTAGCATGATTAGCATGTTGCTAGCATGATTAGCATGTTGGTAGCATGATTAGCATGTTGGTAGCATGTTGCTAGCATGATTAGCATGTTGCTAGCATGTTGCTAGCATTTTGGTAGCATGATTAGCATGTTGCTAGCATGATTAGCATGTTGCTAGCATGTTGTTAGCATGTTGCTAGCATGTTGTTAGCATGATTCTAGCATGTCACTAACATGATTAGCATGTTGCTAGCATGATTAGCATGTTGCTAGCATGTTGTTAGCATGATTAGCATGTTGTTAGCATGTTGCTAGCATGTTGCAAGCATGATTAGCATGTTGCTAGCATGATTAGCATGTTGCTAGCATGTTGCTAGCGTGATTAGCATGTTGCTAGCATGTTGCTAGCATGATGCTAGCATGATATTAGCATTATTAGCATGTTGCTAGCATGTTGTTAGCGTGATTAGCATGTTTCTAGAATGTTGCTAGCATGATTAGCATGTTGCTAGCATGTTGCTAGCATGTTGTTAGCATGATTCTAGCATGTCGCTAACATGATTAGCATGTTGCTAGCATGTTGCTAGCATGATTAGCATGTTGCTACCATGATTAGCATGTTGCTAACATGTTGCTAGCATGATTAGCATGTTGCTAGCATGATTAGCATGTTGCTAGCATGTTGCTAGCATGTTGCTAGCGTGATTAGCATGTTGCTAGCATGATGCTAGCATGATTTTAGCATTATTAGCATGTTGCTAGCATGTTTCTAGCATGATTAGCATGTTTCTAGCATGTTGCTAGCATGATTAGCATGTTGCTAGCATGTTGCTAGCATGATTTTAGTGTGATTAGCATGTTTCTAGCATGTTGCTAGCATGATTAGCATGTGACTAGCTTGTTGCTAGCATGATTAGCATGTTGCTAGCCTGTTGCTAGCATGATTTTAGCATGATTAGCATGTTGCTAGCATGATTTTAGCGTGATTAGCATGTTTTTAGCATGTTGCTAGCATGATTAGCATGTTTGCTAGCATGTTGCTAGCGTGATTAGCATGTTTCTAGCATGTTGCTAGCATGATTAGCATTTAGGGTAATCTGGGTGGTTGCTATGGTGTTACTAGGTGGTTGGTAGTTGTCACAGATGGTTACTATGGAGTTTGTAGCATTTTATTGGCATGATTTGCGCAGCTAGCGCTATTAGCATGTAGCTATTCACTGCTAGCATTGTGTAGCATGTAGCAAGTCCTGTTTGCTAGCATGAGTCAAAGAGCCAACCCCATCTCTATCGATGTTCTGATGCAGAGATATTGGTCTTGCAAAACGGTTGCTAGGGTACTCTGTTTGGTTGCTAGGGAGTGACGGCAGCTGCCAATCATGAAGCTCAAAGTCAGTGTGAATGTATAAACCAACCCCATCTCTATACGATGTTCTGATGCAGAGATATAGGTCTTGCTTGCAAAGTTGCTAGGGTACTCTGTTTGGTTGCTAGGGAGTGGCTTGGCAGCTAGCAATCACGATACTCAAAGGCTTCTTGTCAGTATGAATGATATAAACCAACTCACGCCTCTGTGACATTCAGAAAGGAAGATATTCCTCTGTGAATTTTTGGTTGCTAAGGTGCTCGACAATGGTTGCTAGGGCGTGGCCAGTGAGTGTTGAGGTGATTCAGGATTGGCTGCTTGCTGCCCGAGTCGAGCCCACCCTCATGTTTCTATGACACTTCTATCCTGAGATATCCCTTTGATCTCTTTCAATGGAAGTCTATGGGACGTGTTGCTAAGGTGCTCTAAATGGTTGCTAGGGGCGTGGCTTGATAGCTTCACAATGATCCTGAGATGCTGATTGGTCGTCTGAGTCAAATGAGCCTGCCCCCTTGTCTCTATGACACTGTGATCCAGAGTTATGTTCAATTGAAAAGCGGTTTCCATGGTGTAGGACGGCCCATTTCATGGGCCGTCCTACACCATAGAAAGTAAATGGGGCAACTTTGGGACGCTCCTGCCCCCCAGGGGTGCAAGTTTTACCCCATTGTGTGGTATGTTCTTACAGAGCCCGTCAGCCTCTTCAAATGTGGCAAATTTCACATTTCTAAGAAATCCACTCTCTGAGCTATGAGTCTGTGAATTTTGGTTGCTACGGTGCTCGACAATGGTTGCTAGGGAGTGGCCAGTGTGTGTTGAGGTGATTCAGGATTGGCTTCTTGCTGCCCCGAGTCAAACGAGCCCACCCTCATGTTTCTATGACACTTCTATCCTGAGATATCCCTTTGATCTCTTTCAATGGAAGTCTATGGGACGTGTTGCTAAGGTGCTCTAAATGGTTGCTAGGGGCGTGGCTTGATAGCTTCACAATGATCTTGAGATGCTGATTGGTCGTCTGAGTCAAATGAGCCCGCCCCCTTGTCTTTATGACACTGTGATCCAGAGTTATGTTCAATTGAAAAGCGGTTTCTATTCATTTCATGGGCCGTCCTACACCATTGAAAGTCAATGGGGCAACTTTGGGACGCTCCTGCACCCCAGGGGTGCAACTTTTACCCCATTTTGAGGTATGGTCTTACAGAGCCTGCCAGCCTCTTCAAGTGTGGTGATTCATAAGTTTCTACGAAATTCTCGCTCTGAGCTACGACCCGCCAAAGTTTGCCCAATGCATTGTCAATGGGACTTTTTGGGCGATTATTTGCCCCTGGGGCGAACATCGTACCCCCGATCGCTTATAAAAGTCATAGCACACCATTCCCGATTAGGCCGCACGTTTTGACACCTCATTCATGGCTCTGTGACAAAAACTGCGGGAGGAGTAGCGCGCCGAAAAAAAAGTGGAAGAAGAAGAATAATAATAAGTATGAGCAATAACAATAATGTGCTTTGCCATTTAAATGGCAAGCACCATTAACTAGAATGTACATTTCCAGAAGAAAATGTGAATGGTGCTTGCAGTGGCAAAACTCGGCGCTGGACAGATACTAGTGACTAGCATGTTTGCTAGCATATTTTTAGCATGATTAGCATCTTGTTACCATATTGCTAGCATGATTAGCATGTTGCTAGCATGTTGCTAGCATGATTTTATCATGTTGCTAGCATGATTTTATCATGTTGCTAGTATGATTAGCATGTTGCTAGCATTATTTTAGCATGTCGCTAGCATGATTAGCATGTTGCTAGCATGATTAGCATATGGCTAGCATGTTGCTAGCATTATTCTAGCATGTTGCTAGCATGATTAGCATGTTGCTAGCATGATTAGCATGTTGCTAGCATGATTAGCATGTTGCTAACATGTCGCTAGCATGTTGTTAGCATGTCGCTAGCATGATTCTAGCATGTTGCTAGCATGATTAGCATGTTGCTAGCATGTCGCTAGCATGATTAGCATGTTGTTAGCATGTTGCTAGCATGATTAGCATTGTTGCTAGCATGTTACTAGCATGATTAGCATGTTGCTAGCATGATTAGCATGTTGCTAGCATGTTGCTAGCATGATTAACATGTTGCTAGCATGTTGTTAACATGATTCTAGCATGTCGCTAACATGATTAGCATGTTGCTAGCATGTTGCTAGCATGATTAGCATGTTGCTAGCATGTTGCTAGCATGATTAGCATGTTGCTAGCATGTTGTTAGCATGATTAGCATGTTGCTAGCATGATTAGCATGTTTCTAGCATGTTGCTAGCATGTTGCTAGCATGATTAGCATGTTTCTAGCATGTTGCTAGCATGTTGCTAGCATGATTAGCATGTTGCTAGCATGTTGCTAGCATGATTAGCATGTTGCTAGCATGTTGCTAGCATGATGCTAGCATGATTTTAGCATTATTAGCATGTTGCTAGCATGTTGCTAGCATGATTTTAGCATTATTAGCATGTTGCTAGCATGTTGCTAGCGTGATTAGCATGTTTCTAGCATGTTGCTAGCATGATTTTAGCGTGATTAGCATGTTTTTAGCATGTTGCTAGCATGATTAGCATGTGACTAGCATGTTGCTAGCATGATTAGCATGTTGCTAGCATGTTGCTAGCATGATTTTAGCATTATTAGCATGTTTGCTAGCATGATTTTAGCGTGATTAGCATGTTGTTAGCATGATTAGCATGTTGCTAGCATGATTAGCATGTTGCTAGCATGTTGCTAGCATGTTGCTAGCATGATTAGCATGTTGCTAGCATGTTGCTAGCATGATTAGCATGTTGCTAGCATGTTGCTAGCGTGATTAGCATGTTGCTAGCATGATTAGCATGTTGCTAGCATGTTGCTAGCATGATGCTAGCATGATTTTAGCATGATTTTAGCATGTTGCTAGCATGTTGCTAGTGTGATTAGCATGTTTCTAGCATGTTGCTAGCATGATTAGCATGTTGCTAGCATGTTGCTAGCATGATTTTAGCGTGATTAGCATGTTTTTAGCATGTTGCTAGCATGATTAGCATGTGACTAGCATGTTGCTAGCATGATTAGCATGTTGCTAGCATGTTGCTAGCATGATTAGCATGTTGCTAGCATGATTTTAGCATGATTAGCATGTTGCTAGCATGATTTTAGCGTGATTAGCATGTTGCTAGCATGTTGCTAGCATGATTAGCATGTTTCTAGCATGTTGCTAGCATGTTGTTAGCATGTTGCTAGCATGATTAGCATGTTGCTAGCATGTTGCTAGCATGATGCTAGCATGATTTTAGCATTATTAGCATGTTGCTAGCATGTTGCTAGCATGATTTTAGCATGATTAGCATGTTTGCTAACATGATTTTAACGTGATTAGCATGTTGCTAGCATGTTGCTAGCATGATTAGCATGATGCTAGCATGATTTTAGCATTATTAGCATGTTTGCTAGCATGTTGCTAGTGTGATTAGCATGTTTTTAGCATGTTTGCTAGCATGATTAGCATGTGACTAGCATGTTGCTAGCATGTTGCTAGCATGATTAGCATGTTGCTAGCATGATTTTAGCGTGATTAGCATGTTGTTAGCATGTTGCTAGCATGATTAGCATGTTGCTAGCATGTTGCTAGCATGATTAGCATTTAGGGTAATCTGAGTGGTTGCTATGTTGTTACTAGGTGGTTGGTAGTTGTAACAGATGGTTACTATGGAGTTTGTAGCATTTTATTGGCATGATTTAATACTTAGCTAAGCGCTATTAGCATGTAGCTATTCACTGCTAGCATGTGTAGCATGTAGCAAGTCCTGTTTGCTAGTATGAGTCAAAAGAGCCAACCCCCATCTCTATACGATGTTGTGATGCAGAGATATAGGTCTTGCAAAACGGTTGCTAGGGTACTCTGTTTGGTTGCTAGGGAGTGGCTTGGCAGCTGCCAATCATGAAGCTCCAAAGTCAGTGTGAATGTATAAACCAACCCCCATCTCTCTACGATGTTCTGATGCAGAGATATAGGTCTTGCAAAACGGTTGCTAGGGTACTCTGTTTGGTTGCTAGGGAGTGGCTTGGCAGCTAGCAATCACGATACTCCAAAGGCTTCTTGTCAGTATGAATGATATAAACCAACTCCCACGCCTCTGTGACATTCAGAATGGAAGATATTCCTCTGTGAATTTTGGTTGCTAAGGTGCTCGACAATGGTTGCTAGGGCGTGGCCAGTGAGTGTTGAGGTGATTCAGGATTGGCTGCTTGCTGCCCGAGTCAAACGAGCCCACCCTCATGTTTCTATGACACTTCTATCCTGAGATACCTTTGATCTCTTTCAATGGAAGTCTATGGGACGTGTTGCTAAGGTGCTCTAAATGGTTGCTAGGGGCGTGGCTTGATAGCTTCACAATGATCCTGAGATGCTGATTGGTCGTCTGAGTCAAATGAGCCCGCCCCCTTGTCTCTATGACACTGTGATCCAGAGTTATGTTCAATTGAAAAGCGGTTTCAAGTCAATGGGGCAACTTTGGGACGCTCTTGCCCCCCAGGGGTGCAAGTTTTACCCCATTGTGTGGTATGTTCTTACAGAGCCCGTCAGCCTCTTCAAATGTGGCAAATTTCACATTTCTACGAAATCCACTCTCTGAGCTATGAGTCTGTGAATTTTGGTTGCTAAGGTGGTCGACAATGGTTGCTAGGGCGTGGCCAGTGTGTGTTGAGGTGATTCAGGATTGGCTGCTTGCTGCCCCGAGTCAAACGAGCCCACCCTCATGTTTCTATGACACTTCTATCCTGAGATATCCCTTTGAACTCTTTCAATGGAAGTCTATGGGACGTGTTGCTAAGGTGCTCTAAATGGTTGCTAGGGGCGTGGCTTGATAGCTTCACAATGATCCTGAGATGCTGATTGGTCGTCTGAGTCAAATGAGCCCGCCCCCTTGTCTCTATGACACTGTGATCCAGAGTTATGTTCAATTGAAAAGCGGTTCAATTGAAAGGACGGCCCATTTCATGGGCCGTCCTACACCATTGAAAGTCAATGGGGCAAATTTTAGTACCCTCCTGCCCCCCAGGGGTGCAACTTTTACCCCATTTTGAGGTATGGTCTTACAGAGCCTGCCAGCCTCTTCAAATGTGGCAAATTTCACATTTCTGTGAAATCCACTCTCTGAGCTACGAGGCGTCAAATTTTTTTCGCAATGTTAAGTCAATGGGGCAAATTTGGGACGCTCCTGCCCCCCAGGGGTGCAACTTTTACCCCATTTTGAGGTATGGTCTTACAGAGCCTGCCAGCCTCTTCAAATGTGGCAAATTTCACATTTCTGTGAAATCCACTTTCTGAGCTACGAGGCGTCAAAGTTTTTCGCAATGTTAAGTCAATGCGTTTGATTTTGCCCCTATTTTGCCCCTGGGGCAAACATCGTACCCCCGATCGCTTATAAAAGTCATAGCACACGATTCCCGATTAGGCCGCACGTTTTGACACCTCATTCATGGCTCTGTGACAAAAACTGTGGGAGGAGTAGCGCGCCGAAATAAAAGTGGAAGAAGAATAATAATAACTAGAATGTACATTTCCAGAAGAAAATGTGAGTGGAGCTTGCAGTGGCAAAACTCGGCGCTGTAGACATGTGTCTTCATTGCTAAATGTGGTTAAATGGTTGTTATAGATGGTTGCTAGGGCATTGCTAGGCGGTTGCTAGGGGTTCTGGGTGGTTGCTAGGTGGTTGCTAGGGTGTTCTGGGTGGTTGCTAGGGTGTTCTTGGTGGTTGCTAGGCTGTTGCTAGGCGGTTGCTAGGGTGCTCTGGGTGGTTGCTAGGCGGTTGCTAGGGATTTCTGGGTGGTTGCTAGGGCGTTGCTAGGCAGTTGCTAGGGTGCTCTAGGTGGTTGCTAGGCGGTTGCTAGGGTGTTCTGGGTGGTTGCTAGGGTGTTGCTAGGCGGTTGCTAGGGTGTTCTGGGTGGTTGCTAGGGTGTTGCTAGGCGGTTGCTAGGGTGTTCTGGGTGGTTGCTAGGGTGTTGCTAGGTGGTTGCTAGGGTGTTCCGGGTGGTTGCTAGGCGGTTGCTAGGGTATTCTGGGTGGTTGCTAGGGTGTTGTTATGCGGTTGCTAGGGTATTCTGGATGGTTGCTAGGTGGTTGCTAGGGTGTTCTGGGTGGTTGCTAGGGCGTTGCTAGGCGGTTGCTAAGGGGTGGTTGCTATGGTGTTACTAGGTGGTTGGTAGTTGTCACAGATGGTTACTATGGAGTTTGTAGCATTTTATTGGCATGATTTAGCACTTAGCTAACGCTATTAGCATGTAGCTATTCACTGCTAGCATGTGTAGCATGTAGCAAGTCCTGTTTGCTAGCATGAGTCAAAGAGCCAACCCCATCTCTATCGATGTTCTGATGCAGAGATATTGGTCTTACGGTTGCTAGGGTACTCTGTTTGGTTGCTAGGGGTGGCTTGGCAGCTGCCAATCATGAAGCTCAAAGTCAGTGTGAATGTATAAACCAACCCCCATCTCTATACGATGTTCTGATGCAGAGATGTAGGTCTTGCAAAACGGTTGCTAGGGTACTCTGTTTGGTTGCTAGGGAGTGGCTTGGCAGCTAGCAATCACGATACTCCAAAGGCTTCTTGTCAGTATAAATGATATAAACCAACTCCCACGCCTCTGTGACATTCATAATGGAAGATATTCCTCTGTGAATTTTGGTTGCTAAGGTGCTCGACAATGGTTGCTAGGGCGTGGCCAGTGTGTGTTGAGGTGATTCAGGATTGGCTGCTTGCTGCCCCGAGTCAAACGAGCCCATCCTCATGTTTCTATGACACTTCTATCCTGAGATATCCCTTTGATCTCTTTCAATGGAAGTCTATGGGACGTGTTGCTAAGGTGCTCTAAATGGTTGCTAGGGGCGTGGCTTGATAGCTTCACAATGATCCTGAGATGCTGATTAGTCGTCTGAGTCAAATGAGCCCGCCCCCTTGTCTCTATGACACTGTGATCCAGAGTTATGTTCAATTGAAAAGCGGTTCAATTGAAAGGACGGCCCATTTCATGGGCCGTCCTACACCATAGAAAGTCAATGGGGCAACTTTGGGACGCTCCTGCCCCCCAGGGGTGCAAGTTTTACCCCATTGTGTGGTATGTTCATACAGAGCCCGTCAGCCTCTTCAAATGTGGCAAATTTCACATTTCTACGAAATCCACTCTCTGAGCTATGAGTCTGTGAATTTTGGTTGCTAAGGTGGTCGACAATGGTTGCTAGGGCGTGGCCAGTGTGTGTTGAGGTGATTCAGGATTGGCTGCTTGCTGCCCCGAGTCAAACGAGCCCACCCTCATGTTTCTATGACACTTCTATCCTGAGATATCCCTTTGATCTCTTTCAATGGAAGTCTATGGGACGTGTTGCTAAGGTGCTCTAAATGGTTGCTAGGGGCGTGGCTTGATAGCTTCACAATGATCCTGAGATGCTGATTGGTCGTCTGAGTCAAATGAGCCCGCCCCCTTGTCTCTATGACACTGTGATCCAGAGTTATGTTCAATTGAAAGGCGGTTCAATTGAAAGGACGGCCCATTTCATGGGCCGTCCTACACCATAGAAAGTCAATGGGGCAAATTTGGGACGCTCCTGCCCCCCAGGGGTGCAACTTTTACCCCATTATGAGGTATGGTCTTACAGAGCCTGCCAGCCTCTTCAAGTGTGGTGATTCATAAGTTTCTACGAAATTCTTGCTCTGAGCTACGACCCGCCAAAGTTGGCCCCATGCATTGTCAATGGGACTTTTTGGGCGATTTTTCGCCCCTGGGGCGAACATCGTACCCCCGATCGCTTAGAAAAGATATAGCACACCATTCCCCAATAAGCCGCACGATTTGACGCCTCTTTCATGGGTCTGTGACAAACGGTGCAGGAGGAGTAGCGAACCGAAGTTTTGTCCGGAAAAAGAAGAATAATAATAATAAGTATGCAAGAGAACAATAGTGAAGCCTTGCCTTTGGCAAGCTCCACTAATAATAATAAGTATGAGCAATAACAATACTGTGCTTTGCCATTAAAATGGCAAGCACCATTAATAATAATAAGTATGACGGATAACAATAATGTGCTTTGCCATTTAAATGGCAAGCACCATTAACTAGAATGTACATTTCCAGAAGAAAATGTGAAATGGTGCTTGCAGTGGCAAAACTCGGCGCTGGACAGATACTAGTGACTAGCATGTTTGCTAGCATATTTTTAGCATGATTAGCATCTTGTTACCATGTTGCTAGCATGATTAGCATGTTGCTAGCATGTTGCTAGCATGATTAGCATGTTGCTAGCATGATTTTAGCATGATGCTAGCATGATTTTAGCATGTCACTAGCATGATTAGCATGTTGTTAGCATGATTAGCATGTTGCTAGCATGTTGCTAGCATGATTCTAGCATGTTGCTAGCATGATTCTAGCATGTTGCTAGCATGATTAGCATGTTGCTAGCATGATTAGCATGTTGCTATCATGTTGTTAGCATGTTGCTAGCATGATTAGCATGTTGCTAGCATGATTAGCATGTTGATAGCATGTTGTTAGCATGATTAGCATGTTGCTAGCATGTTGCTAGCATGATTAGCATGTTGCTAGCATGTTGTTAGCATGTTTCTAGCATGTTGCTAGCATGATTAGCATGTTGGTAGCATGTTGCTAGCATGATTAGCATGTTGCTAGCATGTTGTTAGCATGTTGCTAGCGTGATTAGCATGTTGCTAGCATGATTAGCATGTTGCTAGCATGTTGCTAGCATGATGCTAGCATGATTTTAGCATTATTAGCATGTTGCTAGCATGTTGCTAGCGTGATTAGCATGTTTCTAGCATGTTTCTAGCATGATTAGCATGTTGCTAGCATGTTGCTAGCATGATTTTAGCGTGATTAGCATGTTTTTAACATGTTGCTAGCATGATTAGCATGTGACTAGCATGTTGCTAGCATGATTAGCATGTTGCTAGCATGTTGCTAGCATGATTAGCATGTTGCTAGCATGTTGTTAGCATGATTCTAGCATGTCGCTAACATGATTAGCATGTTGCTAGCATGTTGCTAGCATGATTAGCATGTTGCTAGCATGTTGCTAGCATGATTAGCATGTTGCTAGCATGTTGCTAGCATGATTAGCATGTTGCTAGCATGTTGCTAGCATGATTAGCATGCTGCTAGCATGTTGTTAGCATGTTTCTATTATGTTGCTAGCATGATTAGCCTGTGACTAGCATGTTGCTAGCATGATTAGCATGTTGCTAACATGTTGCTAGCATGATTAGCATGTTGCTAGCATGTTGCTAGCATGATTAGCATGTTGCTAGCATGTTGCTAGCATGATTAGCATGTTGCTAGCATGTTGCTAGCATGATTAGCATGTTGCTAGCATGATTAGCATGTTGCTAGCATGTTGCTAGCATAATGCTAGCATGATTTTAGCATTATTAGCATGTTGCTAGCATGTTGCTAGCGTGATTAGCATGTTTCTAGCATGTTGCTAGCATGATTAGCATGTTGCTAGCATGTTGCTAGCATGATTTTAGTGTGATTAGCATGTTGCTAGCATGATTAGCATGTGACTAGCTTGTTGCTAGCATGATTAGCATGTTGCTAGCATGTTGCTAGCATGATTAGCATGTTGCTAGCATGATTTTAGCATGATTAGCATGTTGCTAGCATGATTTTAGCGTGATTAGCATGTTTTTAGCATGTTGCTAGCATGACTAGCATGTTTGCTAGCATGTTGCTAGCGTGATTAGCATGTTGCTAGCATGATTAGCATTTAGGGTAATCTGGGTGGTTGCTATGGTGTTACTAGGTGGTTGGTAGTTGTCACAGATTGTTACTTTGGAGTTTGTAGCATTTTATTGGCATGATTTAGCACTTAGCTAAGCGCTATTAGCATGTAGCTATTCACTGCTAGCATGTGTAGCATGTAGCAAGTCCTTTTTGCTAGCATGAGTCAGATGAGCCAACCCCCATCTCTATACGATGTTCTGATGCAGAGATATTGGTCTTGCAAAACGGTTGCTAGGGTACTCTGTTTGGTTGCTAGGGAGTGGCTTGGCAGCTGCCAATCATGAAGCTCCAAAGTCAGTGTGAATGTAGAAACCAACCCCCATCTCTATACGATGTTCTGATGCAGAGATATAGGTCTTGCAAAACGGTTGCTAGGGTACTCTGTTTGGTTGCTAGGGAGTGGCTTGGCAGCTAGCAATTACGATACTCCAAAGGCTTCTTGTCAGTATGAATGATATAAACCAACTCCCACGCCTCTGTGACATTCAGAATGGAAGATATTCCTCTGTGAATTTTGGTTGCTAAGGTGCTCGACAATGGTTGCTAGGGCGTGGCCAGTGAGTGTTGAGGTGATTCAGGATTGGCTGCTTGCTGCCCGAGTCAAACGAGCCCACCCTCATGTTTCTATGACACTTCTATCCTGAGATATCCCTTTGATCTCTTTCAATGGAAGTCTATGGGACGTGTTGCTAAGGTGCTCTAAATGGTTGCTAGGGGCGTGGCTTGATAGCTTCACAATGATCCTGAGATGCTGATTGGTCGTCTGAGTCAAATGAGCCCACCCCCTTGTCTCTATGACACTGTGATCCAGAGTTATGTTCAATTGAAAAGCGGTTTCAAGTCAATGGGGCAACTTTGGGACGCTCTTGCCCCCCAGGGGTGCAAGTTTTACCCCATTGTGTGGTATGTTCTTACAGAGCCCGTCAGCCTCTTCAAATGTGGCAAATTTCACATTTCTACGAAATCCACTCTCTGAGCTATGAGTCTGTGAATTTTGGTTGCTAAGGTGGTCGACAATGGTTGCTAGGGCGTGGCCAGTTTGTGTTGAGGTGATTCAGGATTGGCTGCTTGCTGCCCCGAGTCAAACGAGCCCACCCTCATGTTTCTATGACACTTCTATCCTGAGATATCCCTTTGATCTCTTTCAATGGAAGTCTATGGGACGTGTTGCTAAGGTGCTCTAAATGGTTGCTAGGGGCGTGGCTTGATAGCTTCACAATGATCCTGAGATGCTGATTGGTCGTCTGAGTCAAATGAGCCCGCCCCCTTGTCTCTGTGACACTGTGATCCAGAATTATGTTCAATTGAAAAGCGGTTTATATGGTGTAGGACGGCCCATTTCATGGGCCGTCCTACACCATAGAAAGTTAACGGGGCAAATTTGGGACGCTCCTGCCCCCGCAGGGGTGCAACTTTTACCCCATTTTGAGGTATGGTCTTACAGAGCCTGCCAGCCTCTTGAAATGTGGCAAATTTCCCATTTCTGTGAAATCCACTCTCTGAGCTACGAGGCGTCAAAGTTTTTCAACCATAGAAAGTCAATGGGGCAACTTTGGGACGCTCCTGCCCCCCAGGGGTGCAACTTTTACCCCATTTTGAGGTATGGTCTTACAGAGCCTGCCAGCCTCTTCAAATGTGGCAAATTTCACATTTCTGTGAAATCCACTCTCTGAGCTACGAGGCGTCAAAGTTTTTCTCAATGTTAAGTCTATGCGTTTTTTTTTGCCCCTATTTTGCCCCTGGGGCAAACATCGTACCCCCGATCGCTTATAAAAGTCATAGCACACCATTCCCGATTAGGCCGCACGTTTTGACACCTCATTCATGGCTCTGTGACAAAAACTGCGGGAGGAGTAGCGCGCCGAAAAAAAAGTGGAAGAAGAAGAAGAATAAGTATGACGGATAACAATAATGTGCTTTGCCATATATGGCAAGCACCATTAATAAGTATGACGGATAACAATAATGTTGCCTTGCCATATATGGCAAGCACCATTAATAAGTATGACGGATAACAATAATGTTGCTTTGCCAAAGGCAAGCACCATTAATAAGTATGCAAGAGAACAATAGTGAAGCCTTGCCTTTGGCAAGCTCCACTAATAAGTTTAAATAGGATTTCAGTAAGTTGGCTTTCACAAGCCAACTTAATAATAAGTTTAAATAGGATTTCAGTAAGTTGGCTTTCACAAGCCAACTTAATAATATGATCGTATTTCCATAAGAGTGTTACTAAATTAATTTCAACATTTTAGAAACATTTCAAAACAATGTTACTGGGATGGACTCTTGTGTCAATCTCACCATATAAGACTATTTATGGACATGTATGATGTGTTGAAGTGCTGCCTGTATGCACTGTGTATGGTGTTCAGAGAGAGATGTAAGAGGTAATGTAACACAGCCCTGACGTGTCTTGTGAATCTGCTGTGATTTGTAGGGCAGCAAAGGCATTAGTCATCTCTTGATCAGACATTAGAATGAGGAAGACTTGATTTATTTCAGATCACAAGCGAACAGGGAAATATACGTGATAGGTTAGTGTTGCATGTTTTGTGCACTTGCCAATTAGTCAACTTTACACCTCTGTCACTGTGTGTTTCTGAACTGGTAAAGACCTGTCCGGTCATGACAGCAGAGGCGTTTCTTTCCCCATCTCCGTCCTTCAGATGTGCGTTTCTCTCACACCACCCCCGACGGTCAGTTCCTGAATCCACACCACCAGAACTAGTTTTTTTCTATGGTTTTGGAAAGTTTCGGGAACCAACATATTCTGAAGAAGTGTGAATCAGCAGAACTGAATCCCAAACCACCAGCTCCGTGCGTCTTCACATTGGGCTCCTAGCAGCAGCGCTTAATATAACCGTTCTTAAATCCACAGATTCGACCAAAGCCAGCAGACCCAGAGTCTTACAGTCAGTCAATAACTGAACTCCTGTTTTCACAGCACTAGTCCTTTTAGCTTCACTTTAGACTGAAACAATACGTGGCTCTAGATGTCTGAGCACTAAACACTTGACTTGCTTTATTATGAATATATTAACTTAATTTTTGATTATTAATATGCATTGCTAAGAATTCATTTGAACAACTTTAAAGATGATTTTCTTAATATTTAGATTTTTTTGCACCCTCAGATTCCAGATGTTCAAATATTGTCCTATCATAACAAACCATACATCAATGGAAATATTATTTATCCAGCTTTCAGATGATGCATACATCTCAAGACCCTTATGACTGGTTTTTACTTTTCTTTACTTTTAATCATTTAGCAGACACTTTTATCCAAAGTGACTTACAAATAAGAAAAAGTAATTAAAACTAAAAATTAACTCTATAAATACTATATATACAAACATTTAAAAAAATTAAGAATTTAAATAAAAATGACAAATGCATACAACAACATTTCAAAACTAAACGTTTAAATAAAAATAAAAAAACATAAAGCAAAAAACAATTCAAAATATTAAAACAGCAAGAGGTATGTGTATAATAATCCTTCTAACATAACACCAAAAAAACAACTACATGTGTATGTACTGCCACACACATATACATGTATATACATATAAAAATACATACAATATATATATTAATTCAGTTCCATGTAGTATGAAGTACTAAAATAACTCAAATTAAATAACCAGGTTGTTATGCACAATTTATGCTTCTTTTGCAATCAACACATTTAATTTTTTAGTAATACTCTTTTAAAATAAGATATTTAACAAAACAGGTGTTTCAAATTTAGAACACAAGACAAAATAATAACTGGGTCATTACATGTTAAATCAATCCAACTAGCAATAACTCCTATAGTGTGTGATGGCAGCATAAAGCAAACTTCATCCAGCGCAATGTTGTTTACGGTGCAAAAAAGTGAAACCGAAAAGTGTTAAATAATAATCAGAAATCACACACTTAAAACCTGGTTTTGTGCTCCAGGGTCACTTATAATATAGTCTGTATGACTGTAATGCATATGAGCAGCTGGATTGCTGTTTGTGGATTTGTCCCTAATCACCCTTGAGAGGCTGCCCGTCCTGACCCGTGTTCACTGTCCCTAATCACCCTTGAGACGCCGCCCATCCTGACCCGTGTTCACTGTCCCTAACCACCCTTGAGACGCCGTCCGTCCTGACCCATCCTGACCTGTCCAGACCCGTGTTCACTGTCACTAATTACCCTTGAGACGCTGCCCGTCCTGACCCGTCCTGACCCGTGTTCACTGTCCCTAATCACCCTTGAGACGCCGCCCATCCTGACCCATCCTGACCCGTCCATACCCGTGTTCACTGTCCCTAATCACCCTTGAGACGCCGCCCGTCCTGACCCATCCTGACCCTTTGTTCACTGTCCCTAATCACCCTTGAGACACCGCCCGTCCTGACCCGTGTTCACTGTCCCTAATCACCCTTGAGACGCCGCCCGTCTTGACCCGTCCTGACCCGCCCTGACCCGTGTTCACTGTCCCTAATCACCCTTGAGACGCCGCCCGTCCTGACCCATCCTGACCCGTCCAGACCCGTGTTCACTGTCCCTAATCACCCTTGAGACGCCGCCCGTCCTGACCCGTCCAGACTCATCTTCACTGTCCCTAATCACTCTTGAGACGCCGCCCGTCCTGACCCGTCCAGATCCGTGTTCACTGTCCCTAATCACCCTTGAGACACCGCCCGTCCTGACCCGTCCAGACTCATCTTCACTGTCCCTAATCACTCTTGAGACGCCACCCGTCCTGACCCGTCCAGACCCGTGTTCACTGTCCCTAATCACCCTTGAGACGCCGCCCGTCCTGACCCGTCCAGACCCATGTTCACTGTCCCTAATCACCCTTGAGACGCCGCCCGTCCAAACCCGTCCAGACCCGTGTTCACTGTCCCTAATCACCCTTGAGACGCCGCCCGTCCTGACCCGTCCAGACCCATCTTCACTGTCCCTAATCACCCTTGAGACGCCGCCCGTCCTGACCTGTCCAGACCCATCTTCACTGTCCCTAATCACCCTTGAGCCACCACCCATCCTGACCCATCCTGACCCGTCCAGACCGGTGTTCACTGTCCCTAATCACCCTTGAGACGCCGCCCGTCCTAACCTGTCCAGACCCATCTTCACTGTCCCTAATCACCCTTCAGACGCCACCCATCCTGACCCATCCTGACTCGTCCAGACCGGTGTTCACTGTCCCTAATCACCCTTGA
>CM050420.1:33359739-33389739 GCA_027564155.1 Gymnocypris eckloni scoliostomus | reverse complement strand
TGTCAGCAAAAAGACACGGAAAGCCCTATTTTCCAAGAAGTGACATTTTCTCTTGTTTGTCCCTCCCTTGGCCGCTCCTGGCCTGTTTCTCCAGATTGAGAGGCTGGAGGGTGGTCTGGCGGCGGCATGCGAAGCTGACACTTCGGAGGACGCCGGTCTTGACCCCCAGCGCACACGGCAAGCCATCGCACAGCTGCAGCAGAAGATCCTGAAGCTCACGGAGCAGCTGCGCATCGAGCAGGCGGCCCGCGACGAGAATGTGGCTGAATACCTCAAACTGGCCAGCAATGCCAGCGACAAACAACAGAGCTCCCGCATCAAACAGGTACGACACCTGCTCACTGTCACTATGTGCACATGTGACCTAAAATCGAAAGAAGGAAACTACAAATGATTTTGAGCATAGAAATTAAACTTATTTTTGTACCATTAATACATATACATTGGTGGCCAACATGGTTAGAGCACTAGTATCTCCAGCAGCTAAAAATGGTTTTAAGTCAGTTATTTCTATCTTTTGCTGGAGTGTGTCAGTAGGAAACATTTCCAAACATTCAATTAGCCATTAATTGAAAAAACAATTCTAGTGATTTTGGCCACCACTGTATGTTTATATATCCAGTCAATAGGCTTGTTTGACTTCATGCGGCACCGCAAATATCGGCTGCCGCCTGATAAAAGCAATGCATTCTAGTTATAAAATGTGTCCAGCACTGCAGCCACCTTACAATCACATGTGCCATCAAAGTACCACGAGAGCAAAACGAGATCGGCCGCCGAGGTCAGGCACTGCAGTTATCGTCTGTGAAAGCCTAGATGACGATGCACTTTACCTGATGGCCGTCTCTTAGTCTTTACTCCTATGCAACCGGCAAATTTAGCGGGTGGCAGGCTAGTGTAGTTCATCTACAGCTAGCCTATTTAGTGTGCTTAAACTCTGCCCCTACAAGCTCAGGCTCATCTGAGTGCCACGCCCACATCTTAACATCCAATCAACAGCTGATGCACAAAACCAAGCTCTGCCCTAAATTATTTTTATTATTGCATTCAAATATGTGTCACGAAAAATATCTGTAGCTACTTTGTGATTTTAAGCAACTGTGAAACAGCAGCCTTGGAGCCGGTGTTGCCACATTGTGGCCAAACTAATCAGTGCAAAAAAATTCAAACCATCTGTATATGTGGTTAGAAAAATCACTATGCTAATAACTAAAGATGTCATGCACACTGTACGCTTACAAAACCAAAGTACACTGAGGGCTTTACTCTTAAGCAGTGTTCAGAGAGTTGGCTCTTTCCTAAACAATGGTTGGCTAGAAATGTGCCTCACTCTCCTCTCATCTTTTAGGCTACGTTTACACTAGTGCACTTTCGTTTTAAAATACATAAATTCTACGGCTATGGTTACACATTACTGTGGTTTACACTACTCTGGCGTTTTCGACGCTCAAAAACTGAGACTTTTGATAATTATGCAATTTTAGAGCCCTGCATTTCAGCCTGGACCCAATAGGCCCCAACGTTTTTACATCCGGTTTGAATGAATGATTCAATGATTCGCTCATTAATACTTCACTTGTTTCATTACTGAATCATCAGTGTTTTTGAACGAATCTCTTGAATTAATGATTCAATGACAAATACAAATTGTAACAGTCCCTTGTCGCCATCTAGTGGCGAAACAATGTAATAGACACAAACGTTATTTGAATCACCAATTACTTTCAAAAAGGGATTTGCTCTAATGTTTATATATGAGTTATAAGCTTTCATCCCGGTATTTCTGTGCTAATATGAATGACCTTAAGACAGAAATTATTCTGTATGTTTGAAAAGACTGTTTGTGAAGCTGTTTCGTACTCAAACATGGTGAACGCAGATTTGAATGTTGCAGTATGATTCTTTGTCATAGGTTTAATAGACACGAGCGAATCGTTGTCATTTTAAAAATGGGATCGCATTGGTGTTTGAATTGCGAACGCGATCTTTTTAAAGGGGTCATAGGACATTGCTAAAAATAACTTTATTTTGTGTTTTTGGTATAATGCAATGTGTTTATGCGGTTTAAGGTAAAAAAAAACATTATGTTCCACATATAGTACATTATTGCTCCTATATGCTCCGCGTTTCTGAAACGTGTAGATTTTTACAAAGCTCATCGTTCTGAGAAGCGAAGCGTGCTCTGATTGGCCAGCTATGCAGTGAGTTGTGATTGGTCGAATACCTCAAGCGCCTGATGGAAATGTTACGCCCCTCACCATATTGCCATGCCGTGTCCCGGCGCAACTAGATTAAAACGATAAAACCCATTATAAACAAAGAATTTGTTGCATTCAGTGGGGACATAATTATTGATTATAATGACTTATACAGTTTTTTTACGTGTTGTGTTGCATTGCGCCGCGTAAACATTACCATGTCTGCATTTGTGATCGGAGAAACGACAAACAACAAGCGTTACTCTACACTGCTCAAAACTCATGTTCGAATCATCAGTGGCAAATTCTTTAAATAAGAAAACATACTTGCAGGCTGTGAGTCAGAAGCGCCAGACTGTCCTTGCAAAGCTAGAATTACTCAACTTTATAGAAACAGTCTTTTTGCAAGCCAGCATTGTGGGCTACTCTTCCAGGTTCAGGAAATAGTCCTCCATAAATTGCGCTGCACACACTCTAATATTTGGATTGAACAGTTTTGGAACAATGTTGTAAACTCAACTTAACCACTGATTTCTAGTTGTGTCCTCTTTTGGATCCCAAACAAATCACTTTCACAACGAAACACAGTGTCTCCAGAACAACACTACAGCCAGAATAATAGTTCCACCTTCATTCTTTTCATATACATTTGGGTGATGTTATGCCAATCTTCTCACACCGTGACATAGACATGTGGGGGCGTGTTTGAATGAGCCATTTTAGGGGGGCGTGGCAGAGTCTTAACTTTGATAAAGAATATCTCTTCGGGTTTGAGACTTTAGTCTTTGCAACTTCAGGGATCATATCTATGTACATTCAGATTGTAACACTCCAATGAGAAAGAAAAACTTGAAATCTCATCATATGACCCCTTTAAACGATTAATCGTGCAGCTGTACTGCCTATACATATCTATGGTTGTACCTGCATGTATTGTCATGTGACGTGTTTTCAGTTGTGTAGTGTGCACTAATCTCCTTCCTCACTCATGTCTTGATCTCCTCCCTCCCTCCCTTCTACACACCTCCACAATGCCTCCATCCTCAGGTGTTTGAGAAAAAGAACCAGAAGTCTGCGGCGAGCATCGCCCAGCTGCAGCGCAAGCTGGAGCATTACCACCGGTGTCTGCGCGAGACGGAGCACAGCGGCGTGCAGCGGCAGCCCAAAGATGTGCTGCGCGACATGCAGCAGGGCCTGAGGGATGTGGGGGCCCGGGTCATCACGGGCCTCAGCGAGGGGGTGGTGGACAGCCTGCACTCGGCCGCCGGGGCCGTGGCCTCCAAACCGCGTGAGATCGCCTCACTGATCCGCCACCGCTTCGGCAGCGCAGACAACATCAGTGTGCTGAGGGATGGGCTGGAGGAGGCCGAGGACGGAGCCGCCGCTGTACACCTGCAGTCCAGCCCCAAGTTCGACAGCGACGAGGACTGCTCCAGCGCCACCTCGGGATCCAACAGCTTGATGGGGGCCCCCGGTGGCCCGCCCAGCTCCAGAGGGAACACGCTGGAGTGGGGCCACAGCGGCAGCCTGGACATGCTGATGCAGGAGATGCAGGAGCTGCGTGACGCGCAGACTCGCTTGGAGGAGACGCTGGAGAGTGTGAGGAGCGGATATATGAAGGAGTACAGGCTAGTGATGCAGGCGCTGCAGGAGGAGAGGTTCAGGTACACACACACACACACACTCACACACATTCACTCTCTCACACACACACACACACACATGCAGATCACAGTACATACAGTCTAGAGCAGAGTCTCTCAACAGTAGCAAAAAGAGTGCGAGTGTTGTTTAAGTTACTGTTTATAAGGTTTGAGAAGAACGTCTGTCTAGCTGTGGCTAGTTCTACATTGAAAGCATGAAGGCTGTGTTTATAGATGCTATAGTGAATTTCGAGTTTCATCTTCCGCCACGTCCGCTCAGCCTTTCTGCATCGTCTTTTCATACTCTGAACTGCTGTTGATTTTCTCCAATGTTTTTTGTCTGCTAGTCTACTTACTGACCATTACAGGAGCAATACCATCAATAACATTCTTAACTTTTGAGTTAAAGGAATCAAGGAGAAGATCAATAGAGTCTGCAGAAATGCTTGGTGTTAAAGATATAGCCTTCATAAACGGCACACTAGTGTTTTCATTAATGCATCTCTTTCTGACAGTGACAGAGCTAGATTCAGTGGCAACAGAGATAAATATAAGAAGTCGAAGTTCGAAGTCGAACATCATTAGTGCCGACGTGAATAACAATCTAACTAAATTTACATTTAGCATTAGCCAGCACTTTTAAATTTGCCAATATGTCAGGCGCTCTGGCTCCCGGTAAACAATGGACTATGGTGGCTGGTGTCTCTATTTTCACGTTCCATACAATAGAATTGCCAATAACTAGAGCATTTTCATCAGGTTTCCCAGTCAAATCAAATCAAATCACTTTTATTGTCACATCACCACAGCACGTGTGCCTTGGTGATTGAAATTCTTGAGAGCGTGCTCCAGACAGTGCAGAAACAATTTACATATAGACAGTACATACTTACACAGAAGACAATGTGCAGAATGCACATACATATGGGCAATTCCAGCGTTATGGATGTGACATCTGAACTCATTATGACAGCTAAAATGTGTCAGTAAAAATAAACTTCTTACAATATTTAAATTGGCTATGCATGCATATTCTCAGAGCACCCAATCTGGAGAACTGACAGCCAAAATATATTTTTCTAAAATATATTTAAGCCCCTTCAAAAAAGGTAAATAGTCATGCGTTATGGATGTGACAGGAAATAACATAATTTTCAGTATACTGTATGATTTTCTTTAAAGTCTGTGAACTTTTAAGTCAAATGTATAAATATTGATATCCACATGATGAAGGGGTCTTCGCTAAACATAAAATTACCAATGTTTAAAATATTTAAGTTTTTTATGAAGTGCATTTTGAGGGAAAAAACAAAGTTATGGATGTGACGTGTCTGAAATACACACACAATCTGTTTAAGAAATCAACAATCAAATCATCATGTCACTTTTGTTGACGCATAAAATTACTCTAAATAATAGTTTTGACATCAAGAAAACCATCTGAAATTATTGTAGTGATTTTTAAAAGGGAACACTGGTTGTAGCCCCAGGGTTTGGACTCACGCCTAGAATTATAATCACATTTATTAGATTGGATCCCACATAATAATACAATATGTAAAATAATTGATAATGAGAGAATATGAGGGTGAATTAACTTATTTCATTTGTTCATGCTTAACACTTTTCTTTCTTTAAAATTATAATTCAAGACCTAAGTGAACATTTTAAGAACAGGTCTGTTTGTGTGTGCCCAACTTTTTTTCATGGTAAGGATGACCTTTGCATGGAATTGCCCATATAGTCAGTACACATAGTGTACTATTAGACATACTTGCAGTTATCAATACACATTATACACAAAATGTACACATTTTACATTATGTACACCTATATACACAATGTTATGCAAAAAAATAAATAAATAAATAATAATAATAAAAGTAAAAGTTGCAGCAGGTTTACATAGGCCGGATACGCAATGTCATGGATGTGCATTGCATGGTATCCAGTGGTAGCAGATAGGTTGTTGTGTTTGTGCAGTGTGTGCGTGTAGTCCAGTTGAACTGTGTTAAAGTGCAGTGCATGGCATATTGTAAAGTGGGAGTGTGCTGTAGGGTGTATTACATTTACATTTATGCATTTAGCAGACGCTTTTATCCAAAGCGACTTACAATTGCATTCAGATTATACATTTTCATTAGTATGTGTGTTCCCTGGGAATCAAACCCACAACCTTTTGTGCTGCTGATGCAATGCTCTACCACTGAGCCACACAGGAACACAGTTTTTTCTGTTCATTAGCCTGATAGCCTGAGGGAAAAAGCTATCCCTCAGTCGGCTAGTGCGGGATTGGATGCTGCGGAGACGTCTCCCTGAGCGCAGCAGAGAGCAGTCTGTGGGACGGGTGGCTGGAGTCTTTGATAATCCTCCAGGCTTTCCTTGTACACCGCCTGGTGTAGATGTTCTGGAGGGAGGGAAGCTCACCTCCAACAATGTGGCGGGCAGTTCGCACGACCCTTTGCAGAGCTTTGCGGTTGCCTGTTTCCAAACCAGGCGGTGATGCAGCCGGTCTGGATGCTCTCCACAGTGCAGGTGTAGAAGGATCTGAGGATGCTGGGGCTCGTTCCAAACTTCCTCAGCCTTCTCCGGAAGAAGAGGCGCTGATATGCCTTCTTCAGTACTGCGTCTGTGTGAGCAGACCATGTGAGATCCTCGGTGATGTGAACGCCAACGAACTTAAAGCTGTTTACCCGCTCCACAGGTGTCTTGTCGATGGTGATGGGTGTGTTCTGTGCTCTGTCACCTGAAATCCACCACCAGCTCCGTGGTCTTGTCGATGTTGAGTGAGAGGTGGTTCTCCTGACACCATTTAGTCAGGGTACTCACCTCCTCTCTGTAGGCCGTCTCATTGTTGTCAGTGATCAGGCCTATCACCGTTGTGTCATCAGCAAATTTGACGATGACATTGGAGCTGTGTGTAGCTGTACAGTCATGTGTGTACAGGGAGTACAGGAGTGGGCTGAGGACGCAGCCCTGCGGAGCACCAGTGTTAAGGATCAGAGGAGATGAGGTGTTGTTGCCCATTCTGACCACCTGACTTCTGCCTGTCAGGAAGTCCAGGATCCAGCTGCACAGAGATCTGTTCAGTCCCAGAGTCTGGAGCTTCGCAACCAGTGTGGCAGGCACTGTGGTGTTAAATGCTGAACTATAATCCACGAACAGCATCCTCACATAGGTGTTCTTATTTTCCAGGTGGGAGAGAGCAGTGTGCAGGGTGAAGGCAATAGCATCGTCTGTGGAACGGTTACTGCGATATGCAAATTGTAGTGGGTCCAGTGAAGCAGGCAGCACAGAGCAGATGTAGTCTCTGACAAGCTTCTCAAAACACTTGCTGAAGATGGGGGTCAGAGAAACGGGCCTCCAGTCATTCAAGCATGTGATTTTATTTTTCTTCGGTATGGGCACAATGATGGATTTTTTTTAAGCATGATGGAACCACAGACAGTGAGAGGGAAAGATTGAAAATGTCTGTAAAAACCCCAGCTAGTTGGAAAGCGCATGCTTTGAGCACACGGCCTGGGATGCCATCCGGGCCCACAGCTTTACGGATGTTCACCCGTTTGATAGATCGGGTTACATCCACGACAGAAAGCGAGAGTGGACTCACCTCTTCTGCAGCAGCCGTGGGAGCGCTCTCTGTGTGGGCGTTGTTGTCAGCCTCGAAACGAGCATAAAAAGTGTTGAGCTCGTCCGGTAGAGAGGCGGCAATGTTCACAGTAGCTGGTTTGTTCCCTTTAAAGCCTGTGATGTTGTTGATACCCTGCCACTTGCTTCTTGGGTTGTTGTTGTTGAATTGTTCCTCAACTTTGTTTTTTGTATTGTCGTTTGGCGGCTTTGATGGATCTCCTGAGATCGTAACTGGCTTGTTTTCGATCGTCAGTGTTTCCGGATTTAAAGGCAGATGTCCGCGCTGACAAGGCTGATCGAACATCGCTGTTAATCCATGGTTTTTGGTTGGGGTAGATGCGGATTATTTTAGTCGGAAGTACATCTTCTATACACTTCCTGATAAAACTGGTTACATAATCTGAATACCCCTCCATGTCGTCATCAGACGCTGCCCGGAACATGTCCCAGTCCACGTGATCAAAACAGTCCTGTAGTATAGAGTCAGATTGGTCCGACCAGCATTGGATTGTCCTAAGGGCGGGTGCTTCACGTTTCAGTTTCTGCCTATAAGCAGGCAGGAGCAGAATGGAAGAGTGATCCGATTTGCCGAAAGGTGGGCGGGGGAGGGATTTGTATGAGTCCCGGAAGGGAGTGTAACAAATAGAGATCGACCGATATATCGGTTGACCGATATTTTTCCCGATATTTAAGCATTTTACCATAATCGGTTATCGGTTTTGTAAAAAAAAAAATATCGGTTTTTAATTTATTATTATTTTTTTATTATTATTTTTTTACATACATAATTATACAGAGTATAACCAGCAGTGCAATTTTGTTCTCTGCATTTGACCCATCCAAGTACACACACACCTGGAGCAGTGGCCACTGTTCACTCAGGAAATGCTCCAGCACGACCACCGCATGTAATTTACAAGATTAACTTGTTTGAAACACTCAAAATTATATTAACATTTACTATAGAACCATTATTTCGCCAATAAACATCTAAATAAATACATCTCTATCGAAATTAATTATTTATTTTCTCTACAAGCGATCGCAGTTTGAGTATAGTTCTGTGTAAATAGATAAACCGCGCTGTCAGCAGTTTTCATAATTTAGAATGACAAAAACATTTGAATAATTATGATATAACATGCCAGTTGAGAAATGCAATAAAATACAATGTTTTGTTTGTTATAGCTTATTTCAATATTCCAGAGAATATTATTCAGGGAAATAATATTATCCAGTGAATTATTATTCACTCTTTAGCCTATTAAACAGCTTACAAACCTAAAACTGTAGTTTAAAATGAAGTTGATATTTAGTTTGAGTTTTCCCTCTTTTCCTTATAGGTTTTAAATAAGCCTGTAAGCGCCGTGCGCGTTTTACTTTGACTTTAATATCAGCAGCAATTCGGCGTCAAGCAGTGTTTAAAATAAAAAACAGCAAATACTATTTTTTTTTAACATTATCACTTAGATCAGGGGTAATAGATCGTATTCACCTCTCTACGTATTCTGTGTTTAGGAGGAGAAATACGGTTCTCATGGCGCTGTGAATACAGACTGAACGGCGGCTCAAAGCCGCTGTATGAGAACATGATACTCAAACTACTGCTCTCGCTGGATAAAAGAAGCCAGTGTCACACTAGTACACACAAGTTTGGATGGGCAAGTTTTGTAATCAAGGTAAAGCTGATTACAGTGACATGATCGTGCATTAGGCGCGCGTTATGTCCGTTATAAATGATGCGCAAACGAACCGTGTATGTGCGCTCTCGATCATAACATCATATTTCTGCTTGAATACAGCGCAGTATATAGTTGAATACAGCGACGTGAATAGTGAATAATAATAAAACACTATTTTATGTATTATTATTAAATTAATGCAACATCACAACGAGCCTTTTTAATTATTTATTTAATATGTATTTTATCATATTAATATTTATCACTTGGTAGATATCGGTGAGTTTTCTCCCAGACTAAGATTAATGTCAGACTCAGAAGTCAACAGGCATAAAACAGGCGCTTTTACATTTGGTTTTGAAACTCTTCTGCCATCGTCTTGTCTGTGTCACCTCACTCTTCTTGTCAGTCATCTCTCTTCACGTGATAAATGAAATCTGATCTGTGATGTAGAGGTCTGCGCTGGACTGTTTGAGGTTTTATTCCGTACACAGCCACTCCCGCAATATATTCTGTTTGTTCACATTTCTGCTGAAAGAAAGATAGCTAGGCTAACAAATACAAGTTTAGTCTGCACAAAAGTGTATTTATTTTATTCGTCTTTTCAAGAGTCTTGAATTTATTGACTGATAAATGTCAATAACATTTTGCTGCCAACAAGGAATAAAGTTTCACAGAGAGGAAAAAAGTTATACAAAAATTGTAATCCTTATTATAATTTGTTTTGTCAGGATATAATTCGTTTATGCTAACATTCAGCCTACAACACAATAGGAAAAAAATGTAGGTTTAGCGTAATAGCTATTTTATTAGTCTTGTCAAAACACTAAATTCATTTAACATCTTGCTGTTAACACAGTGAAAAGAATAAATAAATTCGACACAGTCTGTCATTTAAAATGATAGGATAAGCATAATACAAAAAAAAGGAAAGAGAATTGCACGTCCTTCAAGGACAGCGGAGTAAGAAATCTGATCGGGACAGCCGCGGCAATGCAGACCTAGACTGCTGTGATGCAAGACTCTCGTTCGTTCGGTGCGTTGCATTTAGCAGCCGCGTTCAGTTTTAATTGTAGTGTCCTCAATCTGAACGAATTTATTTTTATTACTATAAAAACATTCTAAAGGACTGGGGGACGGTGCCACGGTGAGCATGTGATGTAACAGTGTTAACTCTTGACAGTGCTTAACACCAGTATAACCGTCGTGCGGCAAGCCTACTTCACTCTGTTATTTATTTACTTTATAACAGTAAATAAATATCGGTTCTGAATATGAACCGATACATACGGTACATAAACGTATAAATAATCGGTATCGGTTATAAAAAATCAATATCGGTCGATCACTAGTAACAATGGTCCAGTACACGATCTCCACGCGTGTTGATGGTGATGTGTTGAAAGTATTTTGGAGCTATTGTTCTGAAGTTGGCTTTATTAAAGTCCCCCGTAACAACAAAAGCTGCATCTGGGTGCACGGTTTCCTGCTTACTTATATTCCCATACAGTTCCTTGAGTGCCTGATCTGTGTTAGCTTGAGGGGCAATGTAAACAGCCGTGATTATGATCGCTGTAAATTCCCTCGGTAGCCAGAATGGTCGACACGGAAGCATATGAAATTCCAGATCAGGGGAGCAGAAAGATTTAATAGAGTGTATGTTCCTTTCATCACACCACGAGTTGGTGATATAGAAACAAACACCCCCGCCTCTGCTTTTCCCTGTGAGCTCTTTCGTTCTGTCTGAGTGATGCACGGAGAAGCCCGTGAGCTCGATGGCTGAGTCTGGAACCATTGCAGACATCCAGGTTTCTGTAAGGCAAATAACGCAGCAGTCCCTTGTTTCTCGTTGGTATGAGATGCGCAGATTCACAAAGTTTGTTGTCCAGTGACTGAGCGTTAGCCAGCAAAATGGTTGGAAGACCTTAGATGCGGTGTCTGTGAACAAAGCACGGCATTCAAGAACTTGAAGTCCGGTTTACGTTGTGACGGAGGAACCAATGTTTAAAAGCGTGTGTCTATCGTAGAACAGTTATACAAACAACATCTAACACGTAAAACAAAAAAAATGTTGCTGCCATACTCGGCGCTGAAGGATTACAAATTTTATTTTAAATGTTTAATTTAGATACACTTCCTGACTAAAGAAAGTGTCAGGAAATACAGATGTTTGAGAGCGTTTTCCTGACCATTTGAGCTCGAGACAACGGTGCCTTTTGTCTCTTATGTTAATGGTAAGATCAAGGAGTCAGATTCAACCTTTGTTAGGTTTATTGGACCACGGAAGGTTCCTGTAATTAACTAACGCCTCCCTCAGATGTTTGCTTTGTTTGATGTTTGTCTCCACCTCTAAGAATCCCTCCTCCAAAAATACCTATAAGATACCCTGTAAAATGACTTAAGTGAGATCTTCGATGACTGCAGATAACAACACATGTCATAGAATAAAGAAATTCTGCTGACGATCGAATCCAAGTCTCCTGGTCTTCTTCTGAGTTTTCTACTTTAGAAGAACAGAGTTTTCAACAGATGCTGCCGTGCCCGGATAGAGTTCCAGCTTCCTCACCTGAAAACTTCAAGCTCAAACAAAGATCTGCATCTTTTGGAATCCAGCGAAACTTCAAGCTGAACAAGGATTCCCAGACTGAATTTTTCTCTCAACCAAGGGTTGTGGTGAGTGGCTGTCTCTAATCCAAAAGAACCTAAGACCAGTGTATCCTCTGTGCCAGAGAAGAGTTAACATACATCTGTAGGGTTTGTTTAACTAAAAGTTATCCTCTGTTTCAGGTAGGGAAGGTTAGCATTTCATGCTAATAATTTTGTTTTATCCTCTGTTCTTGTAGGCAGGGACGTGTATCCTCTGTTTCAGGCAGGGAAGAGTTTATCCTCTAAAAATTTTTATTTTAGAGATGAGTTTATCCTCTAAAGTTTTTTGATTTTAGAGATAAAAGTATCCTCTGTTCTTGTAGGCAGGGACGTTTATCCTCTGTTTTCAGACAGGGAAGAGTTTATCCTCTAAAGTTCTGCTTTTAGAGATGAAATTTTATCCTCTGTTCTTTCAGGCAGGGAAGATTTTGGCATTTACGTGCTAATTTTTGGTTTATCCTCTGTTGTTTCAGGCAGGGAAGGTTTTTAGCATTTACGTTAAAAACAAGTGTACCCTCTGTTAATCAGAGAAGTGTTTGTTTTGTTTGTGTGGTACCGAAGAAACTTACAAAATGGTTAGAATGAATGCTAGGCTGATTCCAACCACAGAAAAGAGTGGTCTTGCGACTCCTTTGTGGTCAGATAGTGAATTCAAAACACTGTTAGGAGTGCAAATGAACATAATAGTCACTGAGAAAGTTAGACAAGAACTAACTAGAAATATGAGATTCATCCAGACAAGACTTGGTCAGTAGATGAGTGTAAAAAGGTACTAGGAGCAAGTATTCGTAAGAACAATGTGAAAGGCATTATCTGTTGTCACAGAGAATTCAGTGTAACGCTAGCGACACAACAGTCTCAGCGTAACTCAGAGCTAGAGAAACAGAACAATGAACTCCGTGCTAGAATATACACTTTGACCAAGAAATTGAACCTCAAGAAAGAGGCAAAACTGATGTGGAAGTAAGTCAGCCTGATAACATTTACCCTGATTTACAAGCGTTTTTGAAACAGATGTAGCTCTCCAATCAGTAACTGATGCCTGTAAATTCAACTTCAATGTGTGTGTGGTGCGAGGAGGAGATCTCAGGGATTGAGGAAACTGATAGTGTTCCTCTCAATTCTTCTGTGGTGCAAATACAAACTGTTGCCAAAGCTTTGGGTCCTAAAGATATGAGAGACTATCTCAAAGTTTACCAAGCAGCACGCACACATTTTCTGAATTTAGAAGAACATTGATCAGTAAAATGCGTCTTTATGACATGTCGTTGACAGAAGTCACGCAGCTGATGTCACAAATACTAACTGAATCTGAATTCAACAGTTTTGAATCTGCTGTCACTTCTGAACTACGAAATGCCAGTAAGGGTGATTTAAGAGAAGGTATTTTGAAAATCCTAAAGAATATCTTAGGACCCAAAATAGATTGGTCTAGAATTACTACCTGTGTGCAAAGGAAAGAAGAAACTGTGAGTGAATATACTGAGAGATTTTGTCAGTCAGCTGTAATCTACAGTGGAATTGTTGATGACCCTGAAAGTGTGCTAGATGACAAGGGACCCTTGGTTCGTATCTGGTCAGATGGCCTTGTGGCGAATACAGAAAAGCTTTACCATTCTTAGATCTAACTTGGTCTAACAGAACTCTCAGAAGTAACCTAGACAGGTTAACTACATGGGAAAGAGATGCTGATGTCAAAGCAAAAGTAAGAGTAGCAGCAGCTACGTTTAACACAACGAAACAAGACAATAGATGGTCTAAAAGAAAGCAAATGCAAATACTGTGAAAATTTGGACATTGGGAGAAAGAGTGTAGGAAGAAGTTGCAAGATAGTAAAAGAAATGCTATGCATAATTCTGCTCCTTCTCAGCCTGCACACAACCCTGAAGTAGTTCCGCCAGTGACCACTGAAACTATAGGACAGTTAGTTCAGGCTCTTCTAAGAGCACAACAAGACCAGGAAAAAAACTAATTATTGGGGCTGTGAGTAGCTACCTTTCCCCTGTAATCCAACACAATGACCAAAGAATTTTTGTGAAAGGTAGCATAAAAGAGAAAGAGATTGATTTTTTGCTTGATACAGGTGCAGAAATTACAGTAATTCCTACAAAATTGGCGCAAGGTTTAAACATCCCATACAAGAAAACCAAACTTTGTTTAATGGTGTTAGGTCAGACTGTAAACGTAAAATGCCCACACGCAGTGTCCGCACTAATGAATCAAGCAAAAGTCACTTCTGTCACCTCCTCCCGTTGGGGAAATTGGTTAGCAACTCTCACAGCCCCGAATATTGTTATACAGCGTGCACCAGTCACGAACCCATCCTCATGTATGATGTCTGCAATGACTGAATTTGTGTTAGAGGATGAAGGCGAAATGACTCATGATTGTGTTACGCTTACATATGCAGCGACAAGTGAAATAGCAGAAACTCCCATAGAGAACGCATGAAATTGGAGTTGTTTGTTGATGGTTCAGCTCAAGTTATTGAAGGTAACAGGCGAGCAGGATATGCAGTAACGTCCACCACTGAAGTAGTTGCTTCAGGTCGTCTTTCAGATCATTTTTCAGCTCAAGCTGCAGAACTAGTAGCCTTAACTAGAGCATGCACGCTAGCTTCAGGATCGGTTGCAAATATCTACACAGATTCCAGGTATGCTTTTGGGGTAATTCATGATTTTGGTGTCATTTGGCAAACCAGAAAATGTCTAACTTCTGCTGGATCCCCCATTAAGCATGCTGGATTAGTGAAAGATTTAATGTTTGCCATGAAACTCCCAAAGAAATTAGCAGTGATCAAAGTGAAAGCACATCTCACAACTAATACTACGGAAGCTAAAGGTAATGCTCTTGCTGATGTAGCGGCTAAACAGGCTTGTTTCTATGCAACTGTACAAGTGTGTTCAGGTAGTACAGCACAGAAGATAATTCTACCTCCTGAATCAATCGTTGATCTGTATAAAGAGCGTTCCTCTATATGAAGCATGGACATGGTTAGACAAAGGAGCCACTGTGGATTCATCCGGCTGCTGGACCAAAGGGAAAGTATGTTGCTCCCGAATCACTGTTGCCATATTTGGCTCAACAAATACACAGTTTGGGGTCATAGTGGTCCAGCAACGATGAATCACAGGTTCTCAAATCAATGGTGGAATCCAAAATTCAGAAAGCGCAGCCACTGAAACAGTCAAGAGATGTGTTACATGTCAGAAAAATAATGATGTACCAGCAACCATTACACCAGCAGCACATACCCCAGCTCCACCAGGGCCATTTCGTCACCTGCAAGTTGATTACATATCGTTGCCCCTTGTAAAGGAAAAACTGGACGTTTTGGTAGTAATAGACAAGTTCTCAAGATGGGTAGAAGCTTATCCAACAGGGGCGCTACAGCTGCACATACTGCTAAATGTCTTGTCACTGATTTCATTCCCAGATGGGGATTACCAGATTGCATTGACTCAGATCAAGGTACCCACTTCACAGGACAGGTAGTCAAGGAAGTGTCTAGAATGTTGAAGATTAAGTGGAACCTTCACTGCCCCTATAGGCCACAAGCATCAGGACAGGTTGAAGCGATCAAACAGAACAATCAAAACCAGGCTAAGCAAAATGCATCAGGAAGGAGTACCATGGGTTTGAAGCACTGCCCGCCAGTACTGACTGTAGTATGAGAGCATCACCTAACAGATCAGTAGGACTGAGCCCTCATGAGATTATTACTGGGCGCCCAATGCAGATGCCAGGTGTGATTGATCTTAGAAATGCTGATGTGCACATTGCTTCAGATGCCCTGATCGCTTACTGTGAAAACCTCACAAAGGCAGTGCAGAGTGCCAAAGAGAGAGTTGAGTCGTGTTGGCAGACTCCACCAGAAGGTGGACACACAATCGTCCCAGGTCAATGGGTCATGATAAAGACATTCAAAACAAGCCATTAGAGCCTAAGTAGTGCGGACCACATCAAGTGATGTTGATTACAGCAGCTGCAGTATTGTGTCAGGAAGGAAAACTTGGACTCATGTGTCACATATTAAGGTTGTTCCTCCCCTGCAGGGATAGGATAGGGCAGACACAAGAACCAGTGAGGAGCCAGGGAAGAACCCGAAAGCAACAGGCTTCGGGGGCCAACCCTGAGGTGAAGATTTCCTCATAGGCCTTTCCCCTCCATTAGTCCATCCTTTCCTCACTGTTCTTTAGGTGTCGCAGGAATTGAGAAATAGGGAAAGAAGGAACAACCATAGCAGACTATATTTTGAACAGAGGATACAACCCTAATGTATGCAGACTCTACAAATACTGCTCTGCTCTGTGCCGTTAGTTCTCTCTTGTTTGTGTTTCTTTCTTCCTCTGTGCAGATACCATTTGATGGCTGTCCTGAGATCCATATGCACCACCCTTCTCACCTGCGGATGAAGCCACAACCTCTAGAAAACAACCAGACCCATTGCCAACTATCACACAAGAAAGAAAGAAGAAAGAAGAAAGAAGAAAAAAAAAATACACAACATGAGACTCACATACGATCTTTCAGCAAAACTAATTGCATGTTTTGTTTCTGTGTCAGCATGCAATTACATATAAGCAACACAGAACATGTACACTGTGCCTGTAACGATTACAAGTTACAAGAATTAACTTTTAAGTGTCTAAATTTGTATTTTTGTGAGAGTTATTAGAACTCTCAAAGAGGGGATTGAAGGATTACAAATTTTATTTTAAATGTTTAATTTAGATACACTTCCTGACTAAAGAAAGTGTCAGGAAATACAGATGTTTGAGAGCGTTTTCCTGACCATTTGAGCTCGAGACAACGGTGCCTTTTGTCTCTTATGTTAATGGTAAGATCAAGGAGTCAGATTCAACCTTTGTTAGGTTTATTGGACCACGGGAAGGTTCCTGTAATTAACTAACGCCTCCCTCAGATGTTTGCTTTGTTTGATGTTTGTCTCCACCTCTAAGAATCCCTCCTCCAAAAATACCTATAAGATACCCTGTAAAAATGACTTAAGTGAGATCTTCGATGACTGCAGATAACAACACATGTCATAGAATAAAGAAATTCTGCTGACGATCGAATCCGAAGTCTCCTGGTCTTCTCTTCTGAGTTTTCTACTTTAGAAGAACAGAGTTTTCAACAGCGCCATCTTGTCTCACGCAGTGGGTGCGTGACTGAGGAACCTGTTGTACCTTCTGAATGGAAGAGCAGTGTGTCCTTCAATTACAATTTCGATGCATGTCTCTAAATTTAAAATCGTCTCTGTCAGCCTAATTATTTCCCTGCATTTATCACATGAGGAAAAAAGAGAGAAAAGAAATAGAGCGAGACAGAGAGAAAAAAGAAGCGGTATGAAATGCAAATAGAGATGCGATTGACAAGCTAACAGGCTAACATAATGCTAACGCGCTGCTAATGCGCAACATTATTATATCATTATTGTATGTCAAGTCACCTTTATTTATATAGCGCTTTTAACAATACAAATTGTAACAAAGCACTGCACAATATCAAAATAGGCAATTTGTGTCAATAATGTAAAATGACAGGATTTAACACTCAATTTATCAGCTGAATGCATTTCATTATTGAATTTAGTAATGGCATTGTCCAGCTTAGTTCAGTTTAAATAATATCTGTGCAATCAAGTCGATGATTGTGCTGCAAGTGAAGTGTCCCCAACTAAGCAAGCCAGAGGCGACAGCGGCAAGGAACGAAAACTCCATCGGTGACAGAATGGAGAAAAAACCTTGGGAGAAACCAGGCTTAGTCGGGGGGCCAGTTACCCTCCAGCCAGACGAATCAGTAGTTTGTTCCAACTGCAGCAAAGTCAGAGTGTAAGTGGTCCACTGGTTCCAGGGGTCTTTCCCCGATGGCTGTCTAGGTGACGAGGTCCTCACTGGAGATCTGTCTCTGGGGCTCATCTATGTGTCCTAGACTCCGTTGACGGTCAGGGCTGTAGAGGTTGTCTCCAGGTGCTGATCCTCCATTTATGGCAGACTTTGGTTAAGTCAGTATAATCGCTGATGGTTGGCTTCCTCTGAGGTCCTCGGAGGGGTTGTCATCGTGTCTTTTCAGGTGTTCGGTCATCTCAGATCGTTTAAGGGTTGGATCCAGACTGAAGCTTGTGTAATTCCTTGCTACCACGGGATGTTAATCCCGTGGCAGAAACATAGAAACAGTAAGACAATTAGCGTAGCAGTTGTTCCATCCAGGAATAACCCTGGATGAAAATATCAGTATAATCCAAGCTAAAGCATAATAATTTGCATTTGATCAGACATAGCTGAAGTACAAGATTGTGAGATGAATTATATGAATGCTTGGCTAAAGAGATGCGTCTTTAATCTAGATTTAAACAGAGAGAGTGTGTCTGAACCCCGAACATTATCAGGAAGGCTATTCCAGAGTTTAGGAGCCAGATATGAAAAGTTCTACCTCCTTTAGTGGACTTTGCTATCCTAGGTACTACCAAGAGTCCAGAGTTTTGCGACCTTAGGGAGAGCGGGTTGGATTGTAGCGTGATAGAAGATTAGTTAGGTGCAGGAGCTAAATCATTTAGGGCCTTATAGGCAAGTAATAATATTTTGTAACTGATACGAAACTTAATAGGTAGCCAGTGCAGAGACTGTAAAATTGGAGTAATATGATCATATTTCCTTGACCTGGTAAGGACTCTAGCCGCAGCATTTTGTACTATCTGTAGCTTGTTTATTGAAGATGCAGGGCAACCACCTAGCAGTGCATTACAATAGTCCAGTCTAGAGGTCATGAATGCATGAACTAGCTTTTCTGCATCAGAAACACTTAACATGTTCCGTAGCTTGGAAATGTTTCTAAGATGGAAGATTGCTGTTTTTGTAACATGGGAAATATGATTTTCAAAAGATAGGTTGCTGTCTAATATAACACCCAGATTTGTAACTGTAGAGGAAGTAACATTACATCCGTCTAGTTGCAAATTGTAATCCAAGAGATTCTGTGTACTGTTTTTAGGTCCAATAAGTAATATCTCGGTCTTATCTGAATGTAATAGTAGAAAATTACTGGTCATCCAATCTTTTATATTTTTAACACACTCTGTTAGCTTAGATAGTTTAGAAGTTTCATCTGGTTTTGTTGAGATATATAATTGAGTATCATCAGCATAACAATGGAAACTAATCCCGTATTTTCTAATAATATTACCAAGGGGCAACATATATAATGAAAATAATAGAGGACCTAGGACAGATCCTTGTGGTACTCCATACTTTACTGGTGATAATTGAGATGACTCCCCGTTTAAATAAACAAAGTGGTAGCGATCGGACAGGTAGGATCTAAACCATCTTAGAGCCTGCCCTTGAATACCTGTATAGTTTTGTAATCGATCTATCAGTATGTCATGATCTATAGTGTCGAACGCAGCACTAAGATCAAGTAAAACTAGCAACGAGATGCAGCCTTGGTCTGACGCAAGAAGCAAGTCATTTGTAATTTTAACAAGTGCAGTTTCTGTGCTATGACGGGGCCTGAAACCTGACTGAAAAAAGCAAGCAAGTAAAGCAGGAAGTAATGCAAAATTAATATAATGCATTACTTCCCATAAAAAAATAACTAAGAAATGTAATATTGTAATTAGGGGTAGAACGATAAATTTATTTGTGGATAAATTCTGCGATTTACCGAATGCATTGCGATCCACGAATCGATTTATCGTTCCACCCCTAATTGTAATGCTTTAAATTAAAAAGTAACTTTTCTTAACACTGGAAGTCATATTTAGCAGATTAGAGCTGGGCGATAAGATTTTGCTGTGGTAATTTCCAAAAGTGTGTTATTTATGTTATATGTGTATATATATATATATATATATATATATATATATATATATATATATATATATATGGATGTTGCTGCTGTTGATTCCTTATTATTAAGACACTGCACTGACACGTTTTTCCCTAAACAGTTTGTTCACTTTAAAAGACAAAAGACGATTGCATTTAAATTAACACTCGACAAGACAGACAATTTGGTGAGCGCAATGTTTGCAAGGCAAAAAGCGCACAACACAAATCTGCTTTTAGTAACTCTTTATATTACTATCAACTATGTGATGCTTTAATTGTTTTCATTCATCCATGTTTATTATTCACTCTAATGTGTTAGTAACTTTAAACCGTACAGTCCACTGAAAGTTGTGCCTGATATAAACGAAATCTCTGTTGATTTGACACTTTTCACGATATCACCCAGCCATATGCTAAAACAATAATCACTTTTGCTTTGCGCAAAAAAACTGGAGGGACTGAGGAATAGTAGTGGACTAATATATCGCCAAGGCCGATATATCAGCTGATATTTGGCATTTTTAAAATATCGGCATCGGCCGGTAAGTTTCTCTGTTCGAGACGGGACTTTTATTTTGACAATGCTGATAACGGCAGCTCCTAAGCACACAGCGCTCATATTCACATCCCTCTAACATTTCTGTCTAATATGGATAGAAGTCGGTCTAATAATCAGATTAAACAAAGGGATTAAAACGTATACAAAAAAGTATTATAACGATTGCTTTTAAATTAGTAGCAATAGAAAGACAAACATTATATTACTTTCTCGTTTACCATCAGCAAATATGCATTTATATAATTAAATTGTATTTTTAAATGGCTAATGAACATTTAATTTCACAAACCTTCGTCGAATCCAGTTGTGATATCATATAAACTGTGCATTGGTTCTGTGTGACTTTCGGTGCGAATTGAATGCTTTAAACATTAAATTAATGATTTCAATTTTTGCTGCGTTTTATGCATTTGTCCACTGTCATATATTCTGTCTGTGTGCTGTCTGTAAATAAAATGTTGATTTAGAAAAAAATTTTTTTTTGATTTAAACTGTTAAAATTAACAGTAAAATTGGATTTATTTGAAAAAATATAATTCCCAATGCACACAAACTTCCCAGAATACCAAGTGCTCTGTTGGTTACAGTGTTTACTTTCCTTTTAAATTATATTTTTATTAAATATGTATTTCTGTCATCTAACGTACGTGTACTTTACAAATGTATTTTTTTATCCATTTTCAAATTGTTTCAAATTTCTTAAAATATTAATTAAAATAAATACAATTATATCGGCCACTCTGCTTTCAAAGATATCGGCTGTCAAAAAAACTATATCAGTCATCCACTACTGAGGAATGTTATATAATACATAACAGCAGAAGGTTGTCCTTAAATTTTAGAAACAACAGGGAAGATCTGCTGTGTCTGATAGATGTTAATCTTTTAGCTCCTTTAAAAACACATTTGACTCAAGTAGTCTAAAGTCAGACAGCTTCTTCAGAGTCGAACACAAAACATGAATCTGGAGTAGGGATGCACCAGTTGACCGGCCATAAATCGTAACCGGCAGGTTTTTGCTTATAATATGCGATCGGCAACCTGCTGTTTTTTGTATTTTTCCGGCTGATTTTTTTGGAAGTGGGCCCGCGTGCACAGACTACATTTGTAGGCCTAATCATTCGCGAACATGTCATTTGTGTGGCAGTATTTCGAAATCTGTGTGCAGGACGTGAAGATTGCAATCTCTGAAGAGTGCACAGAGGCGCCAGCAAAAAAAATGCCATGCAGAGCAAGCTCACTGTTGGCGATGCACAATGAGATATTGGAAGAAAATTCTGAAGTGATTAAGGATACGGGCAGCCATACAGCACTGGAAATACAGCGCTACCTGTCTGAGGCACAGATACCAAGAAGCGAACAGCCGTTGGTGTACTGGCGCACAAATAAGAGCCACTTCCCTGCGCTCACTGAAGTTGCGCAAGCGTACCTGTCCGCAGCCTGCACAAACGTATACAGTGAACGTTTGTTCAGCTCAGCTTCTCACGTGTTGGATGAGAAACGAAACAGACTAACTTGTGACAAAGCTGAAATGCTTCTTTTTGTAAAGAAGAACTCGCATGCACTTTTGAAAAGCCAAAAGTAAACATCAGTTCTTTAAGCTATAGGATGATTAGGCCTATTTTTATTTTACCTTACAATTACATTGACTTAATGTAATTTAAAAAGCACCTGCTGTAGCATCTTTGTTTTACACCGTTGCACTAAACATTATTTGATTTAACATTTTGGAATAATTTATTTATATAGCCTACTTTGGTTTTATTTAGTTTCACTGGTAAATACCTTTTTTTTTCTTTACACCAAATTTAAAAACGAAAACAAATGCTGAATACTGATTAAGTAACATCTTTGTTTGGAGTGTTGAATGTGTTTTGATTGTGTTGTTTGGATTGTGGAACTATGCAGATATTGCCTTTAAAATTACATGGTTACAGTAAATGTTTTCATTTAAGGCCAGTTTATAGTTTCAACCCAATTTAAAAACAAAAGTTAAATGCTTTTGTCAGTACCTATGTTTATATTGACCGCGCTACTTACTGTTGATTTCAGATGGTTACAGTTATTGTTTTCAAATGCCAAAACCCAGTTTGCCCTGTTAAATACCAAATAAACATCTTGTTTATGTATACTTTCAATATTTCTTGTTTGTTGCTTGATAAAAAAAAACAAATTGGAAATCGGTATCGGCCGGTTTACTTGTAAAAATCGGTATCGACCATGAAAAATCATGATCGTGCATCACTAATCTGGAGGCCCTGGTATGATTTTAAAGAAATACAAAGACGGTCATGATGAAAAAACACTAGCCAAGACCCACTGCTGTAATATAGCGATGAGCGGGAAACGCTGACCTGTTTGTTGGCCTTCAGGACAGTTCTCAGAGTGGCTATCTGCTCCCTCTTGGTGCTGAGGAGCGATTTGAGCTTGAGGATCTCCTCCACGCTGGCCTCCTGGTCTCGATCTGCTCTGAGACCCAGCTCCAGGGAAGCCATGCGCTGGCGCGAGAGCTCGGTGGTGCGGTCCACCGCTAGCTGCAGGTGTCTGATCTGGTCACGGATGATAGCCACCAGGTTATAGATGTTCATGGGCTCTTTGCGGGGATCAGTCACCGGGGACGGGACGGAGGAGACCGGAGACGAAGATTTGAAATGGGTCTGTAATTTGCCAGTTCACAAGGATCTAATTTTGGTTTCTTAATAAGAGGCTTAATAACTGCCAGCTTAAATGGTTTTGGGACGTGACCTAAAGATAACGAGGAGTTAATAATATTGAGAAGCGGTTCTTCTGCTACAGGTAATAACTCTTTCAATAGTTTAGTGGGTACAGGATCTAATAAACATGTTGTTGGTTTAGATGCAGTTATAAGTTTATTTAGCTCATCCTGTCCTATAGTTGTAAAGCACTGCAGTATTTCTTTGGGTGCGCTGAATGAAGCTGAAGTACTAGACGCTGTAGGATCTACATTTGTTATTGTATTTATGATATTATCTATTTCATAAAGTCATTACTATTAAACTGTGAGGGAATATTTAGATCGGGTGACATCTGTTTATTTGTTAATCTAGCCACTGTGCTAAATAAAAACCTTGGATTGTTTTGGTGATTATCTATGAGTTTGCGGATATACTCGGTTCTTGCAGTTTTTAGAGCCTGTCTATAGCTGGACATACTGTTTTTCCACGCAATTCTAAAGACTTCCAAGTTAGTTTTTCTCCATTTGTGCTCAAGAATACGAGTTTCTTTCTTGAGAGAATGGGTATAACTGCTGTACCATGGCGCCACGTTTTCTCTGACCTTTTTAATTTGATGGGGGCAACAGTTTCTAACGTATTAGAAGATAGTTACCATGTTGCTAGTAATTGTGTCTAGTTCATCTGTATTTATGGGTACACAGAGCAGTTGAGATAAATCAGGCAGGTTATTTGTGAATCTGTCTTTAGTGGCTGGAATAATAATTCTGCCTGGGCGATAGCAGCGGAGCCATATAGTTAATATCAGTAATATGCAGCATGCGATACAAGGAAATGGTCAGTAACATCATCACTTTGAGGTACGATATCTATATCAGTTAGATCAATTCCATGCGATATTATTAAATCTAGCGTATGATTAAAGCGATGTGTCGGCCGGTGACATTTTGCTTGACACCAAAAGAGTTTATTATGTCAGTAAGCAAGTCCTAACGCATCATTTGTATTATCAACGTGAATGTTAAAATCTCCAACAATTAGTGCTTTATCCATATTAACCAATAGGTCTGAGAGGAAATCTGCAAATTCTTTTAGAAAATCTGTATATGGCCCTGGCGGTCTGTACACAGTAGCCAGAGCAAGGGATAGGACAGATTTATTTTGCTTATCTGACAGTTTAACATTGAGCATAAGTATTTCGAATGAGTCAAACCAGTATCCTGTTTTCTGAGTAACATTGAGAATATCCCTATATATTGTTGCGACACCGCCGCCACGACCAGTCTGACGAGGCTTGTGCTTATAACAGTAGCTTGGTGGAGTAGATTCATTTAGACCAAAATAATCATTTGTTTTAAGCCAGGTTTCAGTCAGACAGAGTACATCAAAACTATTATCTGTGATTATTTCATTTACGATAACTGCTTTCTGTGTGAGTGATCGGATATTTAGGAGCCCAAGTTTTAAAAAATTGTTTTTGTTCATTTATTTTGCATTTTTCTGGTTTAATCACGATCAGATTTGTTCTAGATCCTGCATTAAATTTATATTTTGAACTCACTATTCGGGGAACAGACACAGTCTGTATAGATTGGACACTGCAAGTACCTTTGTCATTTAAGTGGGTAGAACAAAAATCATCATAGCTGTTATTGGAGAATTGGCTTACTAGTCAGATGGGCGTAGCGTTCTGGTGATGTTGTCCGACAGGAGTTCCACCGACTCTGCTGGGGTGCAGGCCATCAGCACGAAATAGTCTAGGGCGCTCCCAGAAAAGATTCCAATTATTAACAAAGATAATTTTCTGCTCTGTACACCATGAAAACAACCATTCATTTAAAGCAAACAGTCTACTGAACTTTTCGTGTCCTCGTCGTCGTGGGAAGAGGTCCTGACACGATGATAATCGCCATGGCGATGTGCTGCGTGCCGTCTCGACCAGGCTCCTGAAGTCCCTCTTCAGTGTCTCCGTCTGCCGCAGCTTGGTGTCGTTAACCCCGCGTGAATCACAACAGCTGCAACGCTCGTCATCCTTCAGGATCGCGGGTATCTGCACAGAAACATCAAGAACACGAGCACCAGGGAGACAATGAGTGTGCGCTTTACCTTTAGCTAATGTAGCACGGACATGCGGACGATTGAGTCTCCGATGACCACAGCGTCACGATCAGTCTCGCAGAGAGGCGGCGGTTCGGGATGAGATGTCGAAGACCGGAGGGGAGAATCGCCGCCCGGGGCCTGGATCGCGTCTTCGCTGCTGCACCAGGGTCCGTGGTTTCCGGCGCGGAGTGAAGGCCATCTGTGACGATCGCGTCCGGTGCATGGGGCCTGTGCAGAAACACACGGAGTAGAGGTGGTGGGAGTGTTAGCAGCGCGCTGCATACTTACCCCGGACTTATGAGCGTCAGCCGAGATGTTTCCAGCGTTGCTTTCCGTTTCCTCAGCTGGGCCTGTTTCCCAAGCAGCTCATGGATCTGTCTCCACGGCCTCCAGCTCCAGCTGCACGAATGCAGCTCGAGCGTGTCCTCACCTGCACACAAAGGTAGACACAAATCCGCCATTAAAGCAAGTAACAGTGAAACAATGTTAAATGTGTGTATGCGTGTGTGAAAAGGGGTATTAGCTGTGTTAGCGGCACCCGCGCTGGCTTTGCTAACGGGCTATAAGCTAATAGCGGACTCGGGAAATCAAAATAAAACTTGCGATAACAAGCCGCTCTGATTATTCTCGTTGCAGAATGCGATCGGGGATATATTCACACATTATAGAAACCATGTAATGCTGTAATTATTATATCATTATCACATGTAATGCTGGTCTGTAACATCACTCTCCATGTTAGTTATTCATCTAATATTTTGATGTAGCATTTTCCCTGCTCTTCATGACTGTATCAGAAACAGATTTTTGGGTCGTGACCCTCCAGATTTGTGGGCCTGAAATAGACTCAGATTAGCCTTTTTCCTCTTAAATAGCAAAGTTTGAGGAGAGAGAATGTGAGTTCACAGAGAGAGAAATTAATGGACAAACATATTTCTGCCCTATATGTCGAGACTGCGGTCCAGCATTATTTCTGTTGGCTTGTAATAACGGAAGCACAAAAATAGCTGAAAAATCAACATGCTGTCAAACTAATGGATAATTGAAGTTTTGCAGTAGTTTTATGAGTATATTAAAGTAGTTATATTAGTATTAGGAATATATCAACCAATATGCATGTGTATATATATGTGTGTGAGTGAGTAAGTGAGCGTGCGAGGGAGAGTGAGCGTGTGAGTGAGAGAGTGAGCGTGTGTGTGTGTGAGTGAGAGAGTGAGCGTGTGTGAGAGTGAGCGTGTGTGTGTGTGTGTGTGAGCATGTGTGTGTGTGAGCGTGTGTGTGAGTGGCGTGTGAGTGGGAGGCGTGCGAAGGAGAGCGTGCGAGGTGGAGCGTGTGAGTGAGAGAGTGTTAGAGTGTGCATGAGAGAGTGAGCGTGTGAGTGAGAGAGTGAGCGTGTTAGTGAGTGAGTGAGTGAGTGAGTGAGTGAGTGAGCGTGTGTGAGTGAGAGAGTGTGAGCGAGCGTGTGTGAGTGCGCGTGAGAAATTGCGAGTGAGCGTGTGGGAGAGTGTGTGAGCGTGAGTGAGTGTGTGAGATTGAGCGTGAGTGAGTTTGTGTGTGTGTGTGTGTATATATACTGTATATCTCAGTGCTCACGCTCTTCTAAGATTACATGATGTCAAATCTGGCCATTCTTGAATCTGAATATTTATTGGATTTCGAAGCCTGTATCATATTTTTGCCGAGCCTTACAGCTGTAATCAGTAAGAATGGTTATTGAATGGAACATAGATTTGTGACTGTGAGGAGGGGAAGACAGACCTCTTGTTTTCTTTAATTAAGTGCATTTAAAGCTGTTAAAGCTATTTTAAACTGATCCATTAGTCAATAGTTTGTGGTTTTGTCTCTGGACTCTTCGGACCAGTGAAGCTCCATCACACTTAAAGACGATTACGTGTACATGAGTATAGACCAAAACATGCTCGAGGTCTCGTTCCCTCACATAAACACACTCGTGTTTGTCTTTGACGCAGAGCACTGGAAGTGACTGTGTTTCTTGTGCTGTGTTTCTGTAGGTGTGAGCGCTTAGAGGAACAAGTGAACGATCTGACGGAGCTCCACCAGAATGAGATCCTGATCCTGAAACAAGAGCTGGCCAGCTTGGAGGAGAAGATCGCGTACCAGTCCAACGAGAGGGCCCGAGACCAGCAGGTGTGTGTCGGTGTGTGTGATGGCCCCAGAGCTCAAATGGACATGAGCTAGACACTGCTTGACTTACACTAGCTAGTGGGTGTGAACTACCACATAAATGTTTCTTCATCAGGTCTCAGCAATGGATGCTCTGCAGTGAATGGGTGCCGTCAGAATGAGAGCCTGATAAAAACATCAGAATAATCCACAGCACTCCAGTCCATCAGTTAACATCAGAAGCTGAAACAAATCCAGCATTAAGACATTAGAGTCCATAATCAATAATAACGCTTCCTCCAGTGAAAAAGCGTTCTGGTCCTCTCTTCTCAGGAGAGAAATCTGCACAGATCAAAACAGCTCTAAACTAATATGAGTCTGGATTTTGATAAGAGAGACGACAGGAGATGCACTTTATCACTGGAGGAAAAGCTATTATGGACTCGTATTTTAGTTAAGAATGTCTTGATGTTGGATTTGTTTCAGCTTCTGATGTTAACTGATGGACTGTGGATTATTGTGATGCTTTTATCAGGCTCTCATTCTGACAGCACCCATTCACTGCAGAGCATCCATTGCTGAGACATTTCTACAAACCTGATGAAGAAACGAACTCATCATGATCTCTGATGGCCTGAGGGAAGGGCATTTTCATCACATTTTTTGGGGGGTGAACTATTCCGACTTTTTTGTCAGTGAGGCCAAAGTGTTAGTGTGAGACTGACCTGTGTGTGTGTGTGTGTGTGTGTGTGTGTGTGTGTGTGTGTGTGTCAGGAGGCTCTGGAGGCGTGTCAGACGCGCGTCTCTAAGATGGAGCTGCAGCAGGTGGTTCAGCTGGAGGGCCTGGAGAACGCCACGGCTCGTACCCTAGTCGGCAAACTCATCAATGTGCTGCTGGCCCTCATGGCCGTTCTGCTGGTCTTCGTCTCCACCGTCGCCAACTGCGTGGTCCCGCTGATGAAGACGCGCAGCCGCTCCGTCTCCTCGCTGCTGGCGTTCCTGCTGCTGGCCGTGCTCTGGAGGAACTGGGACGCTTTCTCAGGACACACCTCTCGCCTCCTGCACGTGCCTTGATGAGCCACGGGACAACTGCTGCTTTCAGACCATGTTGCACAGTGTTTCGTATGCCTTGGGTGCATTGCTCTTGAATGAGGCTAATACAATTTATATTTCTAACATGATTTTAGATGAATGTAGCATTCTGCATTAGCTGTCATCATGTTGTGAGTAAACACTCGTATGCTGGTGTTTCTTCTGTTGAACACAAAGGGAGAAATGTCCAGCAGCTTTGCGTGCAATGATAGTGAATGATGAGGAACTTTGAAACTGTGAAGTGTTAGCGCATGGAGAAGAGCTGTTCTGTAACTTCTCCGTCTGTGTTCGGGGAAAGAACAGCATTGTACGTGTAATAGATAATGAACGTGAATAGATGAAGGAGGATCATCCTGCCTCTGCTTCCATTGCTCTTATTATTTTCAAGAAGTCAATGGATGTTGGTTGTTTACTAGCATTATCTGATGTAAAACACAGTTTTAAATGAAGTATTAATTTATTGAATATTGCACCGCCTTACTGGACTTGTGACCGACTGCAGAGAAAGACACTGCTACTGCTTATTCATAATGTGTTTGATATTATGATGGAGAGGGGGTTTTGTCTACAGTAGTGGTGGATGGGGACTGTTCTTATGAATTGAGACCACTGTGTGTGTTTGATCATGAGCTCGACTCATGTGTCGTTCAGATTTTATGAATTACCTCTCGTCTAACTGTACAGTAATATTTACTAGTTCTGAAGTTTAATGATCCTCAGGGGACAGTCCTCTGCTGAAGCTGTAGTGTGTGTGTGTGTGTGTGTGTGTGTGTGTGAGAGAGAGAGAGAGAGAGAGTGTGTGTTATTAAACCATTCTAGTGCCTTCAAATCTCTTGATAACTTTTGTAATAAAGATAATTTCTGACTAGAGCTTTAGTGTGAATGAGCTTTATTCTAATACATAGAAATGTAACTTTAATTACAATTTAGCCCTTTAAAAATCCAGCGTCCCGCCGGTGGGACACCAAGTAGTGACGGGGTAAAGTCATCAGACACAAAAACTCAAAAAACAAAAAGTTGAACATGTCATATATCCAAGGAAAGCTGAGATTCTTGTTTTTAAGATACAATAAACACAGCATGTACAATCAGTGTCTTTATCAGACCACTTTTTGTTGACATAATGCAGACATGCATGATAGTACAGACATACATAGGAATAACACAGTAGGGATGCAATATAACACCAATATAAGAAAACCCCCACAAATTAAATAATGTACTATGTACAGAAATAGAATTATAGGAAAAAATGTATTTAGATTATAAATATATATGTAATTTTAAAAGTGTACACATGTTGGATTCGATGTATAAATGTCACTATAATGTGTTTATGCTTCAGTCACTGCGTCACTATGTGTCAGCAATTATTGACAGTGAATCTGGATGAGAAATTGAATAGCTCTAAGTGTAACCTTTCCTAAGAGGCCAAAATTATGACCGTACATTAAAGAATTACAGCATTGTATTGTTGGTTACAAAGGGTCGTTTGGAGTCTCCCAAGTGTACTTTTTTTGGAAGCGCCTAGACATAAAATTAGATAAACGTGTAAAACACTAATTTTCTAATATATTGTTTATCAAATGCGAAATTTGGCTTGGTAAGGCTTCATTCTGTGATCCCAATGTATTTTCCAGCTCATACCTCCCAGCTATAGTCATCTGCAGGCTTCTATTTACAAAAAAATGCAGGCGGAATTATTTTTTTCTTTTTTTAGTGCGTTCAAAGTGCTATTACTCAATATCAGTAAGACTTACAGTGATTCTGACTGATATCATCCAAATGGCCCAAGAACAGC
>CM050420.1:33319739-33354739 GCA_027564155.1 Gymnocypris eckloni scoliostomus | reverse complement strand
AAAATTATACATTTTCTTTTATGACAAAAATCATTAGATATTAATATCATGTTCCATGAAGATATTTAGTACAATATATCAAAACTTAATTTTTGATTATTAATATGCATTGCTAAGAACTTAATTTGAACAACTTTAAAGATGATTTCTCAATATTTAGATTGTTTTGTACCCTCAGATTTTCAGTTCCTATCATAACAAACCATACATCAATGGAAAGATTATTAAATCAGCTTTCAGATTATGCATAAATCTCAATTTCGAAAAAAAATGCATGATTGTTTTGTGCTCCAGGGTCACATATGATAATCAATTTAGTAGCATGTTTTAACACTGTCATGCTGATTCCCTGCTTTATAGAATCAATCATAAACACTCTCCTCCAGCTTCACGAGTGCGTAACCGCCTATCATCCACACTCACTGCACTAGGACTTTTCAAACGTGCTCAATTTCTGATGAACACAGGCGCGTCGCGGGGAATTCTCTAAAGTAGCAGTAAAGTACCTCATATTTGCAACACATGTTTTTCTCGGCTGATTAGCACACGTTACACGGCGGGTCTCTCCAGAGATAAGGAAGCGGAGGCTTGTCGTCACGTCATTCGTCAGGAAACGGTCTTTCCTCCCGGAGAGCTGCGCTCTTTTCTTCTGGCTCAATGCGCCTCTCCGTCCACAACCCGCGGAAGCCAGCCAGAAGGAAAAATGCCGCCTCCTCCAGCGCACAGACGCTCTCTGCGGCTCTTAGCGGCGGCTCTCGCCGTGTTTCTAACGGCTCTCCAAACGCGCACGGCCGGCGCGCTCCAGATCCAACAGGCGTTCGCGTCTCCCAGCCTCACCAATAACTTCGTGGTGGACGCGGTGTCGCGGCGCGTTTACCTGGCCGCGGTCAACAGCCTGTACCAGCTGAACGCCACGCTCGCTAGGGAGGTGAAAACGCGCACGGGACCGGTGCTGGACAACCCGCTGTGCCACGCGCCGCAGCTGCCGCAGGCAACGTGCGAGCACCAGAAGACGTTCACCGACAACCACAACAAGCTGCTGGCGCTGGACCGCGCGCAGGGCGTGCTGCTGGCCTGTGGATCGGTGTTCCAGGGCTTCTGCGAGCTGCGCAGCATGGACAATGTTTCCCGGGTTGCCGTCCGGTTCCCGCAGGACGGAGCCACCGTGTTCCCCAGCATGCTCAACATCGCGGCCAACCACGAGAACGCGAGCACCGTGGGGCTCGTCTTCCGTAGTCACGGTGGCGCGGCGCGGCTGCTGGTGGCAGCGACCTACACGGGGGTGGGGAGCGAGTATTTCCCCAAGAATCACAGCAAAGAGGACCTGCGCTTTGAGAACACGCCCGAGATCGCCATCCGCTCGCTGGACACCGCGGACCTCAGCCGACTCTTCACCTACGACATCAACCCCTCCGAGGACAACGTGTTCAAGATCAAGCAGGAGGTCAAGCAGAAGAACAAGCTCAGCTTCGTGCGCGCCTTCGTGCATAAGAGCTACTCGTACATCGCCATAAACAACGACGCGAACGCGGGTGTGAAGCAGAGCCAGCCCAACAGCATTCTGGCGCGCATCTGTCTGGACACGGACGCGCCGCGCAAATCCGCGGAGAGCCGCAAACTCACCGAGTCCTACATCCAGATGGGCCTCCAGTGCGGCTCCAGCGGGAACATCTACAGCCGCCTGCTCTCCATCCACCCCGCGGACATCATCAGCAGTGGCGGCGCGGCCGGCGCGGAGCCCCATCTGTTTGGAGTGTTCGCCCAAGCGGGCGGCCGGGCGGCCGTGTGCGCCTTCCGCGTGCTGGATGTGGAGGAGAGGATCCGCCAGGGCCGCCGGAACTGCTCCAGCGGGCCCAACAGCGACGTGCAGGTGCTGGACAGCGTCATCCAGGGCTCCGGGGCCGAGTGCGAGCACAAAGGAGCCATCAAGGTGAGCGAGTGCGCTACAGGAGCCTGCGTGACTCTCTGCGACTAAATATCAAGGGTCAGTCAAAAAGTTGCAAAACTTAATTGTCCAAAAGGCCGTCAGGGGCATCACGTGTTTAATTTACCTCACGTAATTGATATTATAAAGTTATTACCCGATCTCATTAATGTGCTTTTAAAAGGCACGGATTTCTATTTAGCGGACTTCATATCATATGCACGCAAAACACGAATGAGTTATGAATGATCACTAATAGAGTAAAACAGAGTTCAACAGAGACACTGATATTAATGTGAATGGTTTCTGATGTGTAGAGCAGAACTGAAAGCTTTGCCCATTGCTACAGCACTGAGTCTTTTGTTAGTTTGTGTGTGATTGTATTACAGCTGATTATACTGTGCATGCACGTCTGAGCTGAATCTCATGCAATATGAAACATTCTTATCATTTGCAGCAGATTCTGGAGCATTCAGCTGGTTTCTGAAAACATGAGAAGTTTTATAAGAAACACATGTACGTCTGGTAGCTTGTGTGCTGTTGTCTTTGTTCTCCTGTAGCTCTTTCCCATAAGGCCCCAGCTTTCATTGCAGTCTTACGCCATCACAGCATGACTGGGTTTGGGTTATGAGCAGCGTAACACTGCTCTGCACAGCGTGTCTGATAGATTGGAGATCACGGCGCTCGGGGGGGAGAAACTTGTGAGAAAACTCCTCCGCCGAATTCTTTCTCTCCCCCTCTTGAGTTCCCGTCACCCTGCCATGAACCTCTGGCTCTGCTTGGGGAAAACACACACATGCTTTAATGAAGAACCCGTTGGATTTAACAATAGATGTCAGAGGTTAAAGACAGCTGTGTTCTTCATCAGTTCAGGATAATAGCTTGTTAGTGGTGTTAGATATGGCAAGCACTGCTGCAGTTCATTTTTAGGGTCTGAATAACCCCTGACCCTCAGACCCCGGTTTCTGCATGGCGCTGTTACTGTCTAAGCCACTTACGCTTTTCAATTGCATGATAAAATGAGTACTAACATCATATAGAGCCATAGACATGAGAATATCATATTTAACGTCACCATGCATTCTGTATTCCAGCTTCAGGAGGAGCAGCTGAACTGTGGGGCCGCTCACCTGCAGCACCCGCTGGCCCTGAGGAGGCCCCTGAGGGCCCGACCCATCTACGAGGCCCCGGGCCTCAGCTCTATTGCCGTGGACAATGTCCACAACCGCACCGTTGTGTTCCTGGGGACCAGCAGGGGCCGGCTGCGAAAGGTGAGGCGCACGTGTTATATGTGAAGCGACACAATCAGCAGTGATTTCACTTTTAAACACAACAAAGTGCTGCACTCGGTGTAAAACAATAAACACATGAAAACACACATAAGACACAAGATCAAACCCTAGTGTCAGGAACACAGTGGGTGGAACGTCTTTGTTCAAACACAACACTATCATAGACCGAGAACTACTGACGGACGGTAGTAAGAATGACCGAGAGGCTGTCAGGAGCGGGCTGGAGTCAGAAAATGTTTGATCTGTTGACGTGAAACAATTCCCTGTTTTGATGATATTTGAGTGAAATCTTGATAGTGTCCATTGGGGACTTTATGTCTGGCGTCACACATCACCATTTCCAAATGGTGCCAATGCTATACAAGACCCTAAACGCAAACAACAGACGTGCTAAATAATATACACTCAACGTGAACAGATATTTTTCTACTTTCTAAATAACTGCTTGGTTGGTGGATGATTAGTCAGCTAGTCTATATACTGATGCATCCCTAATATATACCTGAACAGTTTGTACCACATGAACTCTCTTTAAGATGACAGCGTGTGTGTTTCATAACCGCAGTGCTGTGAGGAGAGGAACTGCTGTGAACACACACAGCATCCACGTTACAGCACATAGAAACACACCACTTTAAATATCTGATCGTGTCTGCCCTGTACACAAACCCTGAGTAAATCATTCCTGGTGGTCCTGCTGTCTGTGTGTGTGTGTGTGTGTGTGTGTGTGAGGAATGTGTGTGTGTGTGTGTGTGTGTGTGTGTGTGTGTGTGTGTGTGTGTGTGTGTGTGTGTGTGTGTGTGTGTGTGTGTGTGTGTGTGTGTGTGTGTGTGTGTGTGTGTGTGTGTGTGTGATATAAGTGTGTGTGTGTGTGTGTGTGTGTGTGTGCATGTCTGTGTTTGTTGTGCTTCTGTACACAAAGGCTCGGTTGTAAAGGGCTTACAGCTGCATCTGTTATCATGCAGGAGCTAGTGTCCTCTCAGCGTCTGTTTACATGAAGCTAGGGGTCGACCGATTATCGGCCTGGCCGATTATCGGCGCCGATATTAAGCATTTTACCGATTATCGATATCGGCCATTTTAAAACAGATTTGCCGATAATTATTATTATTATTATTATTTTTTTTATGCAAACAAACATACTATTTACAGGTGACATTATTTATTGGTGAATAAATAATACAGGTGAAATTATTTAATTTTTAAATGCACTATTTGGCTCGATGCAGCCTGTCTGAGCTCAACACTCTGTGTGAGGCGATCTCTCAATCTCTGAGAGCAATCTCCGCCCACCGCTCATCTGATATGTAGAGAGTCACGAGTCCGACCAATCAACGCGGAAAACTGAAGGCAGTCTCACACCGAGCACATGCTTACTGGAGCTGCCTCAGTGATCACGCATCAGTTGTCTCTCAAAGGTAAAGCAGCAGCAGGCGTTGCTGAAGTTGCAAAACACCTCAATATAACCCATGATGTCCGCGATGCGAAAATGCGGCGGAATCGCGGAATGCAGTCATATAATGGAATTTACCGTATAACGCGGAATGTCACGGAATGTGTCAAGTTTGGATGAATTAATCAAAAGTAGGTCAGTACACTTAAATCGACTCGCTATGGACTAGTATATATAAATATTAAGCCGCAAAAACACTTTAAATATGAATCCTGCATGTTCTGCATCTCTGTTAATGAATGACACAGGCGTGCGGTTTCATTTACTCCACACATACATACTCGGCGTGATGCTCGCGGTGACTTCAGCGTCTGCCGTCTCACTAAATGAGGACATAAATACATGAACAACATCCCCAGAACTGCTCGCAGAGTCACTTCATGAGCATTTGACCGTTTCATTTGAGTAAACGATCGTCATATCATATAAACATAGGCTACAGAAACTTAAAAGGTCCTCATGGCAACCTGTCAAAATATAAGTTCGGTTTAGCCGAATATATTACTGTATACGTAATACAACTACAACAATTATTACAACTTTTGTTGAGAATAATCACAATCACGCTTAAATAAGTTTTACAAAATGTTTACAGAATGCTTCTGGGTGATCTCTGAAGCCTACTTAGGTTATTATTAATATTATTAATATTACTGTTTATTTAATGTTGTTGTTATTAACAGTTTTCAGAATTAAAGACATGTTTAAAAGCATTTAAAGAACGTTTTTTTGTCAGAGCCCTTGTTATTATAAATTTTGGCATTCATTTTCATTTTTACACCAGACACGTATATCGGTTCAAAATATCGGTTATCGGTCTACTTGATCTGTAATAATCGGTATCGGTATCGGCCCTGAAAAACACATATCGGTCGACCCCTACATGAAGTGCTCAGGTTTTGTGTCGAGGAGCTGTGTTCTCTTCAGGTGTGTGGTTCAGCGCTCTAGATCCAGGTAGATCGTATAGGAAACCAACTGTGGCTCTCTGAACATGTAAACATGTAAATACTGTGCTATACAGTAGCTGTTCAGTTCCATAGTATATGTGACCATGGAGCACAAAACCACTCTGGTGAACACACAGTGGAATATACTGTCAGTTACTGTAAATAAATAAATTAATTAATTCATCATCCTCAGCCAAACTGCATTACAGTAGGTACTAATCCTTATTAGTTATTAGTCTTCTGAGAAAAGTCTTCTCTAGACAGTCGTGTCTCAGTTCTGCACAAGTACATGTAAGGACTGCTCGGCCACAAATCAGTTCTACAGTAATGAGTTTGAAGGTGTACAGTATTTACTATAGAATAATGACAGTTCTCTCATCTGTAGCACTACTGCTGTGTCACTGTAGTACTGAAACCTGTAGGTCAATCCATGCAGAAGAACATGTACTACAATGCTTTGTATTTCATCAGGAACCAATCACCTTCGACCTCATCCCCTTCATTTGTCTTGTGTCCAATTCCTCTTTGTCTCTCTCTACCGGGATTCATTTCCCAAAACACACAATCATCCTGAGATCCTGACCTGTGTGTCATCAGTTTGAAAGTTGAGTTGAAAAATCTGAACTTTGGCGGATATTCGCGCGTTAACCAATCAGGAGCTTGCTCTAGCAGTGACGTGATTACGAGCGGAGGCAGAAAATCCGAAACAACAATGGAGGACAAATTAATCGTGGTTGTATGTGGATACCCGGAGCTGTACGATACTACTTCGTACTTTTACAAAAACAGGAATAAAAAGGATCTTGCTTGGAAGAAAATGAGTGAGGAGGTCGGACAATCTGTAGTGAATTTCACGCACGAATGAAGCGGGATTTCACGCGTGAATGAAGCGAGTAAACTCAAAATGTTCAAGCGTCCAACTAAGCGCGAATAGTGCGATTTATTCACTTCATCCACGTCTGGTGTGAACGCACCTTAACACTAATCCGACCCGCTCTGGTAGTGACAATTGGTTTTGTGTCCTCATTTGACTGAACACATTGCTCCCTTGGTTTGATGTTATTAGCTGGTGGTCCCACCTTGTTGGCCTGTTCTTGATGACCAGTGTGTTTGAGGTGCCTTCTGTTCCTCCTTAAAACACCACCCATGTCCAGTTCAACCTTGTGTGACCAGTTATTGACCGCTTCCAATACTGTTGCTTTCTGCCAAATCTTTTGTAACATTGCTTGTTGCACTCTCACTTGATCCCTGGTTTCAAGATGTCCATGTCTTTTGCATGTGTCTGTGGTAGTACATTTCCACTCGTCTTTCATTAAGCATTGTCTCGTGCCTACTACTTTTGGTTTCAGCAGATTGATCCGAGCTGGGCTTGCATTTCAGACCCTGTGATGGAGTGTTTCTGTGATCCAAGATCGCCAGATATGGATCTCGACCTGAAATCTTGGCTTTCTGCATCAGGCGTTTTGTCTTCAGCAGTCTCCGCTTTCCCATTGCTTTGTGGAAGGGCAGGAGATGTGTTTTATGCTGAAACTCCCAGAGTCTGCTGAACTGTTGGAATTCTTTTGGACGTATACTGTAGCCCATTATCCGAGAACTCAATGTCTGGTATGCCTTGCCTGGCAAATTGGGCTTTCAGTTTGTTAATCACTGTGGAAGACTTTGTGTCTGGCAAGTAATCAATCTCCCAGAAATGTGAAAAATAATCCACGTTGATCAGATATTCACGATTGCTGAATACAAACAAATCTGTGCCCACCTTAGACCACGGTCGGTCAGGCAGTTCGTGTGGGCAGAGTGATTCTCTCTGTTGTTTCATCTCCAGTGCTCTACACTGGTCACACTTCTCAATGCATCTCTTCATCTGGCCATTCATACCTGGCAGTCCCTTGCTCTTCTTCTATGCCAAGGTGTGCAGAGTGAACTCTGTGTATCATGTCACTTCTGAGTGCATCAGGTATCACAACTCTTTCACAACTCTTTCACCACAACTCTTTCACCTCATCCCCTTCATTTGTCTTGTGTCCAATTCCTCTTTGTCTCTCTCTACCGGGATTCATTTCCCAAAACACACAATCATCCTGAGATCCTGACCTGTGTGTCATCAGTTTGAAAGTTGAGTTGAAAAATCTGAACTTTGGCGGATATTCGCGCCGCGTTAACCAATCAGGAGCTTGCTCTAGCAGTGACGTGATTACGAGCGGAGGCAGAAAATCCGAAACAACAATGGAGGACAAATTAATCGTGGTTGTATGTGGATACCCGGAGCTGTACGATACTACTTCGTACTTTTACAAAAACAGGAATAAAAAGGATCTTGCTTGGAAGAAAATGAGTGAGGAGGTCGGACAATCTGTAGTGAATTTCACGCACGAATGAAGCGGGATTTCACGCGTGAATGAAGCGAGTAAACTCAAAATGTTCAAGCGTCCAACTAAGCGCGAATAGTGCGATTTATTCACTTCATCCCTCTGGTGTGACGCACCTTAACACTAATCCGACCCGCTCTGGTAGTGACAATTGGTTTTGTGTCCTCATTTGACTGAACACATTGCTCCCTTGGTTTGATGTTATTAGCTGGTGGTCCCACCTTGTTGGCCTGTTCTTGATGACCAGTGTGTTTGAGGTGCCTTCTGTTCCTCCTTAAAACACCACCCATGTCCAGTTCAACCTTGTGTGACCAGTTATTGACCGCTTCCAATACTGTTGCTTTCTGCCAAATCTTTTGTAACATTGCTTGTTGCACTCTCACTTGATCCCCTGGTTTCAAGATGTCCATGTCTTTTGCATGTGTCTGTGGTAGTACATTTCCACTCGTCTTTCATTAAGCATTGTCTCGTGCCTACTACTTTTGGTTTCAGCAGATTGATCCGAGCTGGGCTTGCATTCAGACCCTGTGATGGAGTGTTTCTGTGATCCAAGATCGCCAGATATGGATCTCGACCTGAAATCTTGGCTTTCTGCATCAGGCGTTTTGCTGTCTTGACACAGCAGTCTCCGCTTTCCCATTGCTTTGTGGAAGGGCAGGAGATGTGTTTTATGCTGAAACTCCCAGAGTCTGCTGAACTGTTGGAATTCTTTTGACGTATACTGTAGCCCATTATCCGAGAACTCAATGTCTGGTATGCCTTGCCTGGCAAATTGGGCTTTCAGTTTGTTAATCACTGTGGAAGACTTTGTGTCTGGCAAGTAATCAATCTCCCAGAAATGTGAAAAATAATCCACGTTGATCAGATATTCACGATTGCTGAATACAAACAAATCTGTGCCCACCTTAGACCACGGTCGGTCAGGCAGTTCGTGTGGGCAGAGTGATTCTCTCTGTTGTTTCATCTCCAGTGCTCTACACTGGTCACACTTCTCAATGCATCTCTTCATCTGGGCATTCATACCTGGCAGTCCCTTGCTCTTCTTCTATGCCAAGGTGTGCAGAGTGAACTCTGTGTATCATGTCACTTCTGAGTGCATCAGGTATCACAACTCTTTCACCTTTGATAACCACACCATCATGCACGGTTAATTCATCCTGGAATGAGTAGTAGTGAACTATCTCATTTGGCACATTTCTTTTGTCTGTTGTCTGAATTTGTCTGCGTTCTACTTGATCTCTGCATCTGTCCAAAAACAATCTCAGTTTTCGATCATGGTCCTTATATGCCATTTCCCCTGTTATCAACACGTCGTCTGCAATTATGTGTATGCCCTGCAGTCCTTCCAATGCCTGGTTCAGCAGTCTCTGGAAGTCCTCAGGTGCCGGGCTTATTCCCATAGGCATGCTCGACCACCTGTATCTCCCCAAGGACATTGCAAATGTGGTGAGATAACTTGACGGGTCGTCCAGTTGCACATTCCTTACGTCACAGACTGTAAATACTCTTGTTTTTGACAATTCTGGCAAGATGTCCTCGATTGTGAGAGAGGGAAATTACTCCTTTTTAAGGCTTTGTTCAGTGGTCTGGGATCTATGCAGATTCTTAACTTGCCATTGGGTTTCTTTACGACAACAAGACTGCGTATCCAATCAGTCCTTTGTTGGTGTTTTTCAATGTTGTCATTAAAGCATTATGTAGTGTGTTTATTGCTGCTGGATTCAGTTCCACGCTGTGCCACACAGATACTCACACCGGCTAAAGATGATTCATGTGCACACGGTCTTAGAAAACATCTGCAGGCCTCAAACGTCTGAACAAAGGAGCTGTAGTTTGAGCCAGATTCCATGAAGGTGTGTCAGTGGCTCAGATTCAGATCTTTGAGACTGTTTCATTCACACTGATGAAGAGGATCTGGCTGCGGGGGTCTCGTGTGAAGAAATCAGACTGGCTTGTAGTTTCCCTGCAAAACACAGGGACGACGTGTGTGTGTGTGTGTGTGTGTGTGTGTGTGTGTGTGTGTGTGTGTGTGTGTGTGTGTGTGTGTGTGTGTGTGTGTGTGTGTGTGTGTGTGTGCGTGTGTGAGTGTGTGAGTGAGTGCGGGTGGTTCGATGCTGCTGCTGATGGTTTCAGGAGTGTGTGCAATGTGATTTGGGATGGTGAGATAAGCTTATTTAGGGATCTGTGTTAGTAGAGTCTAATTCAATTGGAGCTCAACCTCTGCTTATCCGTCTGTCCTTCTTTCTTTCTTCTGTTCATCTGTTCAAATATACAGTACTAGCACTTACATTCATGCTTGTGGCAGCTGCACTGTACAGAATACAGTAAGCTTTGTTCTAACTTCCACTGGCCTTTTAGTTAGGAGACACACACATACACACATACACACGCACACACACACACACACACACACACACACACACACACATACTTACACACGCACACACACATACACACATACACACACACACACACACACACACACACACACACACACACACACACACACACACACACACACACACACACACACACACACACACACACACACACACACACATACTTACACGCACACACTTACATGCTCACACACACACACACTTACACATCACTTGTGTACTCATCTGTATCTGAATTGATGAAACGTGTCTACATTTGCAATTAGCACTTTGTCTCCGAGGGTTGATTTTGGCGATGATGAGAACTGTTTCACACCCACCAACTGTTCTCCTGCTCTTTTCTCAACATTCAGAAGATGCTAATTATGGTGAATTATGATGCCATATTATCATCATCACACTCTTCCTCTGATCTGCTGCCTCCTCGTTTAAAGCTAGGTGTCATGGAGAGACAGTAGGAAGAACAGAACTGTGAGATACAGTATATACTGAACACGGTCGTGATAAACGCACATCACCTGCATCATCATCATCATGCAAATACAACTTTTTACTTCAGTTAGTGTAATGTTGTAATGTATCCGTCAGATAATGAGTCGAGAGGAAGATGCGGTTCATGTGTGAATTGCATTGCATGTGTTGAATCATGTGTCTCTCCACAGCTGTCTCTGCTGGCTAACCTGTCCGTGGCTCATCAGTGGTCACTAAAACTCGCCGCTAACGAACCCGTTCACCACATCATGACCTTCGACCCCAGCGACCAAAACTACCTGTACCTGATGACCACACACCACGTGAGTACTGTGACCTGCAGAACCGAATGCATCAATGTATCTGTTAACAAGTGCTGACTTTATCACAGAATGATGTGAAGCTCAGCATATGACTCCGTGTGTGTGTGTGTGTGTGTGTGTGTGTGTGTGTGCGTGTGTGTGTGTGTGTGTGTGCTCAGCTCCTGCGGGTCCAGGTGTCTGCGTGTGGTCAGTACAGCTCCTGCGGTGAGTGTGTGAGCGCTGGCGATGCCCACTGTGGCTGGTGCACACTGGAGAGAAGGTAAAGCACTCGCTCTCGAGCAGAGAAATAAAGCAATGGTTTTACAGGATCACGTCTTAATTAGCAGACTATATGGTGCTCATATGAGACCCTGGAGCACAAAACCAGTCATAAGGGTCAGTTTTTGGGGACCCTGTGCTGCTTATGACTGATTTTGTGCTCTGTCTCTCATTTTAAGCTCTCAAGCATCCATTCAACTGTTTGTGAGCAGAAAGAAAGTTGAGGAGTTTATCTTTGTGCAAGGGTTTTCCTGAAGTCACTGGCTCAGACGTTCTCTGCTTCACATCTATATGTGCTGATTGTTCTCATTATAGTGGCTCTTTCAGAGGAAAATGCCAAACTGCACTGAGAGACTTTTCCCCCCATCTGTGCGAGAGAGAGAGAGAGAGTCTGCCTTCATGATACGGCCATTACTCTATTTTATTGCACATGCATTTTATTAAATACAAGATTCTGTTGTAATTCATATGATTAGTCAGCCGAACTATTTGGACGATTGGGTTAGAATTTCACATCCATGCAACAAAAAACTAAATATCTGTTCAGACTAAACTTTGTATCTGGATGCTTCTGTAACTTCACCGCAGTGTCTTTACGCTGCTCTTGTATCTTACTGTGGTCTTTCCTCCCACTGAGAGTCTGTCTGGGCTCAATATCAGATCAGTAAAGTACAGAAAACAGATGTCAAGGCCTTTACTCCCTAACAGTCTCTATAATAAAAGCAGAGGAGCTCAGTTAATGCTGTTTTATATGTGTTCATTGGGTCTTTAGGAGCAAAAGGGGTCAATAATATACAGTATTATGACTTCATCCAGTGTCTTAGACTGCAAGCCATGACCTTTACTAGTGCTGTTTATGATTTATAGATTAGAATTTCAGATTAAAATGAAATCTTTGACTGAAAAAGCTTCCAAAATATTTCATATGCTTGTTTTTACTCATTTTTGTTAACATATGCATACTGCTGGTATTGCTTTTAACATGCAACAAACTGAATATGATGTGTTTTTTCATTAATGGATAATAAGATATATGAAAATAATATTTGGAAAATGTGTGAAATCCACTAGTCAGAGTTCAGCAAAGCTAAACTAACGAAAGCCTGAGTGTGTGTGTTGTGCCGCAGGTGTTCGGTTCAGAAGGACTGCTCCAGCGGGACTCAGGGCCGCTCGTGGATCAGCACAGGGAACGGAGTCCAGCAGTGTCCCTCCATGACCATCACACCCTCAGAGATCAGCCACTCCGCTCACACGAGGGTACAACACACACACACACATACACACACACACACACACACACACACACAGAGACACACATACACACACCCTCAGAGATCAGCCACTCCGCTCACACGAGGGTACAACACACACACAGAGACACACACACACACCCTCAGAGATCAGCCACTCCGCTCACACGAGGGTACAACACACACACACACACACACACACACACACACACACCTCAGAGATCAGCCACTCCGCTCACACGAGGGTACAACACACACACACACACACACACACACACACACACACACACACACACACAGAGAGACACACATACACACACCCTCAGAGATCAGCCACTCCGCTCAAACGAGGGTACAACACACACACACAGAGACACACACACACACCCTCAGAGATCAGCCACTCCGCTCACACGAGGGTACAACACACCACACACGCACACACACACACACACACACACACACACACACACACACACACACACACACACACACACACACACACACACACACACACACACACACACAGACTCACACGCACACACACACACACACACACACACACACACACTCACACACACTTGCTGCGGTCAGCGCTCACTTTATGAGCATGTTTGTGCAGTGACCTTATTTAATAAACAAATAAAGGACACTAAAAACTAGATGCAGCCTATTCTTAGTAAACTCACAGAAAACCAGTCCAGAGTGTGTGAAAGCATCTCAGCAGAACACTGATCCTTCACTTCATCTGCAGCTCCTACAGTACATCAGATACTGAGATGAAGATTTTAAGACTATATGAAGCTCAGATTGCAGGCGGTTGATTGTAAGTGTTTCTTTTACATGTGAAGGATCTTTGAGGGTAATTAGTTGAGCTTCTGTCCTGGATGGATCTCTCGCTGCCAGAGGAAATGTCTCTTCAGCCCAAACAGGAAATAGGAAACAGGCAGCACTGTCAGGAAGTCTGCCATCCCGACAACAATAGAGCTCAATGTGGCGTGTGATGGCCGAGATGAGTGTGTGAAGAGAGACTAGTCCTGTTACTCTCAGAGATGCTCAGAAACACCCAGAGTCCGTTGGCTTACAGTTACTGGTGAATGCCAAGAAAAACAGTCTGGGTCATTTTTCACCTTAAAATCCAAAGAACAACAAGGCATTATATTTGCATAAACAAAATTAAGTTTTTTGTTTAGAATTATTAGTTAAGCACTCAGATTTCCTCTGTGTCTTGTGGATTTGGGGTGAGCTGTGGCTGTGTGTTTTGTGTGGTTGACGCTGCCGCCCGCTGTTGATTTTGATATTCTAGGTATTATCAAACGGCTAGAGTTTTGAGATCGTATGGGACGTGGAGGACTATAATGCGATAAGAGCTCGCTCAAGTACTGAGGTTATAATACTGAGTACACTCAAGTATAGACAGTGTTCTAGGTTGTTGCATGCAGAGTGCATGCCTATAATTATCACCTCAAGTTAATAGTAAGAAATTACTTGTCTGCCGGATTTTTATACTGACTATGCATTCAATTTGGTGTGTTTCACCGGGCGGCAAAGACATATAGAGCTGAGTATCATCAGTATAACAGTGAAAGCTAACCCCATATTTCCTGATGATATTTCCCAAGGGTAACATGTAAAGCGTGAAAAGTAACGGCCCTAGTACTGAGCCTTGAGGTACTCCATACTGCACACACACACACACACACACCACACACACACACACACACACACACACACACACACACACACACATACACACACACACACACACGATATCTCCCAAGGGTAACATGCAAAGCGTGAGAAAAAAGTATTATCCTAGTAATAGGATAATAGAGGTATCATATCGATCACAAGTGCAGTATGGAGTACCTCAAGGCTCAATACTGGGGCCGTTACCTTTCACGATTTACATCTTACCCCGAGGAGATATCATCAGGAAACATGGGGTTAGCTTTCACTGTTATTCACTACCACGAATTGATGGTGGTCAGATAAGTATGATTAATGTGGTGTGTGTGTGTGTAGCATGTACAGTGGTAGCATGTGCTAATCATCTGCTCCTCTCAGGACGTGGGGATCCTGATCAATGGCAGTGTGCCGGATCTGCAGGGTCTGCTGGTGGAGTGTGATTATGGTGTGGGAATCACCACAAACGCCACCGTACATCTGGACTACGGCACAACCCAGATCCAGACCTGCCCTCTGCCACCCCCACACATGTATCCCACAATCCCATTCGGCACAGGTACATACACAAACACAGCTTGCTCTGATTCTTTGCTAAATAATTCCAGCTGAAGTTGTTCTTGTATATATCTACTGAATGTTTCTAAAGCTGTCAAAGGCAAAAAGCAGCTAGTATTTTGCTAGAAGAGACATTATTGAAGTTTCAGCCCAGAATATGTTTAGTGTCTTATATGTAGAATGATTTGTCTGTGTTTAGATCACGTCACCATCCCCGTGCACATCAGGGTTAAAGGTGTTCCTGTGGTTTCTGGAAATTTCACCATTTATGAGTGTGAACGAACAGGAGAAATCCACCACAAAACTGCGTGAGTAAACACGCACGCACACACACGCACACACACACACACGCCTTTTGTTTAGGATAATCCAGTGAATGAAAGATACTTCATCTCATTTTTTCTCTTTTTATTTGGAACAAGATTATTCATGATTTTACTTTACATCTATGAAGCGTAACATTATATTCCACACTAATCCGTATTCTGTGGTGTAGTAAAGTCACAGTCCCAGTACACATGGTGCTATCATAAAGTCTTCAGAAGTAAAGAGTGGTGTAAAAGTGCTGCGTGCCTGTCAGGTACGTGTCAGTTCATTTACATCTGCTCATATGTGAAGGTGATAATAGAAGCAGCGTGATGTATAACTTCACATCTGTAACAGCATCTTCCGCATGTTGACATAGTTTAAATCATTCACACCGGTGCACACTCTTCACACTGATCTATGTATGACTCTCGAAGGCTAAACCGAGCCAGATTCTCACACAACAGAGACTCTGAGAACACAACCAAAAGAAAATATTACTTTACAAAATCATACCATTATAAAACAAAGATTTTCTTTATGCAAAACACACTCACACACACACACACACACACACACACACACACACACACACACACACACACACACACACACACACACTTTCTGCATTTTTAGATTTTCAAAAAAAAAAATCCTCATGGGGACCTAAAAAATGCCCAAAAGGTCAAAATGTACTGGTTACTGTCCCTGTGGGGATATTTGGACCCCATAATGTGATAAATACCAGGTACACACACAAACACTCACTGATATACACACACACACTAAACACACACTGTGGCCCCCCACAGAGACTCTCAATCAAACATCAGTCACACCATTGTGAGAGATACAGTCTCTGACCGCAGTAACACCCCACTGACTCTCTCTCTCTCACACACACAGACACACACACACACACACACACACAGCTGGAGTTTATCTTAAACAAACACAGTGCCTCGTTCAGTCTGTGATAGCGGTGTGATGAATGCTGGGGTAATTGTGTGGCTCCGCTGATACTCATCGGTGTTTGTGAGGATGAGAAGACTCTCGGCACTGTTTCACACAGTTATTTCTGATCTCTGGTCTGTTATTCAGCATGTTTCACACTCCTCACATTCACACGTGTTGTCTGTGTGCTCCTGCAATCATGTGGGACGGTCAGTAAGTGCTCTTCAGTGCTTCAGACAGTGTCTGTTTTTTTCCACACACGTGTCAAATGTTGGAAAGGTTACTTCGGTAACAGATTACAAGTTATGTAACTATTTCAGTTACTTTATTAAAAGACTGTATCTGATTACATTTGACTATGATTGTGTGTGTGTGCGCGTGTCTGTGTGTGTGTGCATGTTTATGTGGTTTATGAGGACACAAATTTGTATAATGACATAGGTATGACATAGGTATTACAAGGAGAAGGTGATTTATGAGGACATTTTCAGTGTCCCCATAATTCAAAATGCGTATAAATCATACAGAGTAAGTTTTGGGGGGGGGGGGGGAGTTGAAATGCACCGTCTCCTGTGAGGGCTAAGTTTAGGTGTAGGGTAGATGTAGGGCAATAGCACATACAGTTTGTACAGTATAAAAACCATTACGCCTATGGAAAGTCCCCGTAAACCATAAAAAACAACATGTGTGTGTGTGTATGTGTGTGTGTGTGTGTGCATGCGTGTGTGCATGCGTGTGTCCTGCAGGTGCACGAGCTGTCTGAACATGCCCTGGTGCTGTTACTGGGACCCCCGGCTCAATCAGTGTGTTTCCAGTAAAGAAAACACTCCTTATGTCCTTCTGAAGGTGAGCAGCGCTGCATCACACACTCACATCTGCTCATTCTATATACAATGGGTTCACATCAAGTCACAAATATGATTTAAGTGTCAGATGAGACAGAGACATCTTCAGGTTTTATAGTGCGTATCCCAAGTTAAGGCCAGAGAAGGCAGTGTAGATTGATTCTCCATCCAAACCCTCGAGCGGCGCCCATCCGTAGCTCATCATGACGCATGAATAATGTGTCCTCAGCAGAGAACGCAATCCCAGCATGCACTGCAGCAAGCTCAGGGAAGTGATTGATTCAAGCTAGTGGACAGTGTAAGAGAAATGTTCAGCGTAAAACTGCAATCTGCTTACTTCTTCAATATATCTGCTTCAGACACAAGCCACAATGTTGTGTAAGTCAATGTCATATTTTAGGCTTTTTACCCCGAGTGAAAAATAAATATACTTAAATTGATTTGAAATATATTTTCTTATACTACATATACATTTCAATATTTATGTACAAATGCAATGCCCTGTAGTTGTAGTTTTAGTACGCTAAACTGCTATACTTAAAGTCTGCTGAATTAATGTAGTGCCTAATTGCATTTTAATTGTGCAGAAGTACAGTTAAAGATGTACACTTTAAATATTGTGCATTTAAAGACCTACATTATTCAAAGATCATGCAATGTGACATTAAAACACATTTTAGACTTAATATTAAGAAAAGTGCATTGTGCACAACTAGTACACCTAATTAAGTTTAATTATACATTTTATATCATTAAGTCTCGAGTTATATGTCATTAAATAGATTTGAACTATACTTAGTCAATTTTTTTACTAGGGTCAACTTTTCACAATTAACCTAAAAACATTTGAAGAGTTAATTAGCAAAAACAGACAGATTGGCTTCGTGTAATTATTCTGCAGCCTTTGAGCCCTATTATACACCCACATAGACTATCACACACAAGTGTTTTTGCTAGTTTCAGTCCTGCGCCACGTTGTTTAAATGGCAAACGCATTTGTGCCTATTTGTGTGTTCAGGTGTATTGTTGCTATTTTGAGGAACTGAAAATAGACTGCGCCACAGACCAACTCAATCCTAGTCTAAAGTTAATGGCGCAATATATATATATATATATATATATATATATTGTTATTTAAAGAGCGCTTTCGTAGAAAATGCCACAACGCGCGTTCACTTTGCTTATTACGCACCTGCGTCATGCGCTTTAGACCATGCACTTAGATCGTTAAAGTATCGGAGCAGGGCTTTATGTCTCCACGAATGAAACATTGTGTAAGGCATGCAGGACTGATTCTGAGGAAAGAGGAACGCTGCGTTTGAGACAGCTGACCGTTCACATGTCTGACTGATTGACTCAGCATCAGTCTGAAAACACATTCTCATATCTGACCCTTCGAGTGCACAACACATCACACCGCATTATAAACACAATGCAACAACACAGAGAAGAGTTTGCATTCACGTACTTGCTGTGAGTTTGTTTTATCCAACAGATCAGTGAACAGATTTGAGTTCTCTATAGCCGCTCTCAGTGTTTTCACATGTCACTACTGCCCATGGATATATAAATATATATACTGTGGTGTAACTGCTGTAGAAACATCTCTAGTTGCCTAGATCTTGATATGCAACTGTACATGTCCATATCTACACCTCATAACCTTTAGTTTCAATAATTGTTATGGCTGGAAAGAAGAGGACGTTTAGAGACGTTAATGTTAAAGTTTGTTTATGCTGCACAAAATAATTATTTCAAAACAGCTGCATGTCTCTCTCATTCTGACCTTGAAAATAACATGCATTGCTGAATTGTGCAGCGTAAAAACAGACTGCTGGGAAATATGAGACGTTTTGGTCGACAAGCAGCAAGAAAAAAAGAAGTTTTGTTATATTTTTCTCATATGCTAGCACTTCATCTTTCCATAAAAACACAGAGAGGTGCACAACGGGGTGTGATTGTGCTTGTACAGCCATAAATAACTGATGTTTGCATTTTAACTGTGCCCACCCTTCTTCTGGTGTTGACATGCTCCCTCACACACACACACACACACACACACACACACACACACAGGCTCTCTCACTCACTCACACACACACACACACACACACACACACACACACACACACACACACACACGCTGTTGGTTTTTATGGTTTACGGGGACTTTCCATAGGCGTAATGGTTTTTATACTGTACAAGCTGTATGTGCTATTGCCCTACACCTACCCTACACCTAAACTTAGCCCTCACAGGAGACGGTGCATTTCTATTTTCCCTCAAAAAGACTCACTCTGTATGATTTATAAGTGTTTTAAATTATGGGGACACTGAAAATGTCCTCATAAATCACCTTCTCCTTGTAATACCTATGTCATACCCATGTCATTATACACATTTGTGTCCTCATAAACCACATAAACATGCCACACACACACACACACACACACACACACACACACACACACACACACACACACACTCTCTCTCTCTCTCTTGCTCTCTTCTCACACACACACACACACACACACACCTCTCTCTCTCTCTCTTGCTCACACACACACACACACACACACACACACACACACACACACACACACACACACACACACACACACACACACACACACACACACACACACACACATTGCAGACTGCTTGCATTCATTGTTCTCTAAACACTGCTCACTGTTGTTTAGTTGAATCTCATATGTTCTCATTTATTGTTTCTGTCCCAGAATTCCTCGTCTTGTCCCAGAATGCTGGCCTATGATGTTCCTCCACTGCCCTCTGGAAGCACTCATGTCTTCTCCCTGGAGCTCAAGAACATAGAGCATGTAGGACTCGAGTGTCTATTCACATACACACACGCACGCGCGCACGCGCACACACACACCGCACACACACACACACACACACACACACACACACACACACTTGCATATATGGTGGGACTCTCCATATGTGTAATACTCTGCATCTGTAACGCAATCCAGACAAACAAGAGAAAAACATGTTCACAGACGTTCACTCTGTATTCCCCAGTAGACTTCCACTGGAAGTGTGTAACTCTCAGAGTGTTTTCTGCTGATTCTTGCAAACTGAGGGATGACCCTGTTGAAAAAACATATGCCGGTTTGGTGTGTTTTGAAGCATGGCAGCTGGTTTGAGCTGGTTTAAACTGGTCCTAAGTTGGTCATGAACTGGTTTGAGCTGGTTCTAAACTGGTCATGAGCTAGTTTGAGCTGGTCCTAAGCTGGTCATGAGCTGGTGTATGCTGGTGCTAAACTGGCCATAAACTCGTTTGAGCTGGTCCTAAGCTGGTCATGAGCTGGTTTATGCTGGTTCTAAACTTGTCATGAGCTGGTTTGAGCTGGTCATGAGCTTGTTCTAAACTTGTCATGAACTGGTTTGAGCTGGTCCTAAGCTGGTCATGAGCCGGTTTGAGCTGGTCCTAAGCTGGTCATGAGCTGGTTTAAGCTGGTTCTAAGCATCTAGCTCCTGCTAAGGACAAGCTTAAACAAGCTCAAACCAGCTGCCATGCTTCAAAACACACCTAACCAGCCTATGCAGTTTTTTTTCTACAGGGGAATGTGTTATTCTTTGTGGTAGATCAGCCGTCCCAAACTTTGGATTCTTCTGTTCATCAGAAATGAGGTAGGAATAATAAGACATGCTCTTCTGCAAGCTGTAGAGTAATTTAGTCACCTTTCACAGACATCAAGCAGAGGCCCAGATCAGGTCAGCAGGTCAGAAGCATACGTCTTAGATCGAGCTAAACACTGAATCTCACACAGTCTGTTGTGCTGTGGCTAATGAAGGCCTCGCAGCGCTTCCTCTCTGTGTGGGTCTGCATTATGGCTTCCAGATGTGTGTGTGCGGGTCTGCGTTATGACGTCTGAGTGTATTCTGAGCACAGTGTGGGAATGGCTCTAGAAGGGAAGAGGGGTTTCTGAGCTCTGTGTATCAGGAGTGTCATGTGACGGTGTGGTTTGTGAGGACACACTCAGAGATCTGTCTCATCTGATCTTGTGATGTTGTCTGAGCATGCCTTGAGTCCCTCGGGATGCTCTGATGGGATTGGACATAGCTGTGGCTCTGCTCGTCACGCTCTGTGTGTGTGTGTGTGTGTGTGTGTGCAGGGCACGGAGCTGGACTGTGATTTGGGCAATGGGCAGCTGTACAGAGCGCAGTGGCTCGACGGGCCGGCAGTGAACTGCAGTGGAGTGACCGTAAGTTCACGTCTGATTGACCGACAGAGCTGCTCCAGTCTCATTCATTCCTAAATATATAATACAGCAGGTTTCCTCTTACCTTTAGGAGATTTAACTTTAGAATATTTGTGCAACTGCATCTGTGATTTACTGATGAACAAAAGTGTTTTGTTGGTTTGTGCAGCTAAAAACTACAATGTGGAGCAAGATCTTCCATCTGAATCTGCGGAGAAGAGGAACCCGCATATATATAGACAGTCCAAAGACAATGAAAGGTATCGGCTCACACACACACACACACACACACACACACACACACACACACACACACACACACACACACACACACACACACACACACACACACACACACACACACACACACACACACACACACACACACACACACACTGACACACTGATAACAGACTGGTGTGTGTCAGTGTACAGCTGGTGTCCTTAAGGAAGTGTGAGAAATCTGTGTAGTAATCACATTAATGCTGTGCATCATCACCATCAGACTGTCTGCTGCTGACACTGACTCATCACAACACACACACACACACACACACACACTCTCTCTCTCTCTGTCTCTCTTTCTCTCTCACACACACACATACACACACTGTCTGAATGGTGGCATTCCATAGACTTAGCTAATTACCATTTATTGGAATTACCATTCCATTTTTCCTAGCTAATTACAAATACTATAACATAAATCTTTTTTATGTTATAGATTTTGTTAACTTCAGCTAATTAACATCAAGATTGTAAGTAAAAAATGTATTTGTAGGTATATTGTAATAAATGTTTTAGGAATAGAATAAAAGAAAGTTCCCTTATCGAGCTGTCACGAGACATCACGGAGATTTCTCCGTTATGGGAACTTCTTCCCTTCAACCTTTCCTGAAGTCCTATTGGCTCACGCCAGTCAAATGACTGGCCAATTGTCGCAAAGCATGCAAATACGGCGAGCTCGAGACAGTATAAATGCGATGCTCGCGACAATTATATCAGAATCTTTTACTTCACCTTGAACTCGTGATGGCTTCAGTGTGTAAGATCTGCGCGGGACCCATTGAACCGCTGGATCAGCATCTCCATTGCGTCGCCTGCCTGGGCCTGGCTCACGCCGAGGCGGCGCTGGACGAGTCCGACTGTGGACTTTGCGCGACCTCCCGGTCCGCGTGCTCGGCCCGCCCGCGATGTGGTTCGCGGCCTGTTCGGGTCGGGCTCACTGCCGCCAGCGTGCCGCTGGTGAGCCCCTCTCCGGGCGGCGGAGCGCGTCTTGCCGTGCCGCCGAACCCAACGGTCGCCGATTCGCCCATCTCTTTCCCCGAGGACTGTTTCCGCTTCCAATATTGAGGGATTCGTAGCTTTTGGCCACGAGGAGGCGACGAGGCCATGTCCATCTCGGCCTCGGAGAAGGACGGTTGGGCTGGATCGGAGCCCGAGCAGCTAGGCAGCTCAGAGCCTTCAGGCCTCCAGGAGGAGCTCATGAGGGTTCTGTCGAAAGCTGTTCAGGAGTTGGAGCTCACCTGGAATCCTCCGGAGGAGCCTGTCAGGAGTAAGCTCGACTCGTGGTACTTCAGGTCCACACGCAAAGCTGACGCAAGGACATCGGTGCCTTTTTCCCGATGTTCATGAACAGCTCGTGAAGACGTGGTCTGCGCCCCAATCGGCGCTGGCCCACTCGAACACGCAGGCCATGTTCTCCCACGTGGATGGAGCGGAGGCCCACGGTTACGTGCGCCTCCCCGCTCGAGGAGACCGTTGCTGCACACCTGTGCCCTGCAGCAGCGAAGTCCCTAGGCCCGGACATCAGCCTGCCGCCGGCCGTGCAGAACCACCGCCCATCTCGCTAATAAGGCGTATGCCTCGGATGGCGAGGCGGCATCAGCGTTGCACGCCATGGCAGTGTTGCAGGTGTTCCAGGCCAAACTCCTGCAAACGGAGGGCGGAGTCCTCACCCTGAGGCGAAGGATCTGCGCGCTGCAACGGACTTCGCGTTGATGGCGGCAGCGAGCGGCCCAGTCTGTGGGTAAGGCCATGGGCTTTATGGTCGCCCTTCAGAGGCACCTCTGGCTGAACTTAGCTGATCTAAAGGATGCCGATCGAAGGTGCTCCTAAACGCCCTATATCTCCCTCCGGCCTCTTCGGTGATGCCGTGGAGACCATAACCGAGCGATTTGCTGAGACTCAAAAGCGCCAAAGCGATGAGTCACGTGATGCCCAGACGCGCCCCAGCAACAGACTGCCAGATCCAGATCTTCGCCAGCGCATGGCTCTGCCCAGCGGAGAGATTTTCCCAGGCCTGCCCAGGCTGGGGCTACTGCTACTGCTCCTCGACAGGAGCCAGACGTCCGGAGGAAGGTGTGGGGCTCCGGCAGGAAGCGCCAAGGTCAGCGGAGAAGCCCGCGACGCGATTCTCGCCCGCCCCGGCTGCTAAGCCGTCTTCCTGACGATCGGAGGGAGGGAGGAGCGCGAGCAACCCGCGTAAGCGCCCAAAGTTCAGCTGCCCAAATGTGTGTGTGTTGAGTGTCCATTCAATAAAAATGCATACTTTCTCACAAAAGAGCTTTCTCCTCCTCACTCAATAAATGCGGTTCCCTTGCCCCGCCTCAGTGCAGTGCAGGTCCGCATCCAACACAGGTTATAGTCTAGCAGCACCCAGCGACCGAGCAGCTAAAGCCGCTGCGTCAGTTCATAAGCGCGTGGAAGGTTATTCCGGGAATCTCGCGTTGGCTACTCAACGTGATAGAGCGGGGGTATACTCTTCAATTCAGACGCAGACCACCCCGTTTCAATGGCGTGGTGCAGTCTCTAACATCGCCTCGAAATGCCCAGGCTCTGAGGCAAGAGATTGGCTGTCTGCTCGAGAAAGGAGCAGTAGAGCGAGTCCCTCCACACGAGCTGGAGAGCGGGTTTTACAGCCGCTACTTCGTGGTACCCAAGAGGGATGGGGGGCTTCGCCCAATTTTGGATCTCAGGCCCATCAACAGAGCCGCTTTGCGAACGTCAGTTCAGGATGGTAACGCTGAAGCAGATCCTGGCGCAGATTCGCCCCGGGGACTGGTTTGCATCCGTGGATTTGAAGGACGCGTACTTTCACATTCAGATAGCGCCGCATCACAGACGGTTTCTGAGGTTTGCTTTCGAGAACACAGCGTACCAATACTCTGTTCTCCCGTTCGGGCTGGCTTTGGCCCCGCACATTTTCAAAGTGTGTGGATGCAGCACTTTCCCCCCTCAGAGCGGGCGGGATGCGCATCCTGAATTATCTGGACGATTGGCTGATTTTAGCTCAGTCCCGGGACACGCTACTCAGCCATATAGACTCGCTGCTTATTCACCTGGAGTCCCTAGGGCTATGTGTGAACAGGCGAAAGAGCATTCTCGCCCCGAGTCAGTCCATTCTGTATTTGGGAGTTTGCATAGACTCCTAGAAATGAGAGCCCGCCTCGCGAGAGCTGCGTGGCGGCCATTTTGTCTTACCTACGCCATTTCAGAGAAGGCAGCTCTGTTCATTTGAAAGAATTTCAGAGACTACTGGGACTCATGGCGTCAGCGTCGGCAGTGTGTCATCTGGGCTTATTACACATGCGACCACTGCAGCTGTGGCTGAAAACTCGAGTCCCCTGGACGGCATGGACCTCGGGACGTTTGAGTATCGCGGTCACCCGCGGCTGCATCGAAGCTCTGGCTCCGTGGCGCAACCCGAATTTCTTCAGCCGGGGAGTCCCCCTGGGGTTGGTAACCTCACGCTGGTGGTCACAACGGACGCATCGACGCCGGCTGGGGAGGCGGTGTGCGAGGGATGCCAGCCGGGCAGGGCAGTGGTCAGAGCCACAGATCCGATGGCACATAAACCGATTGGAATTGGAAGCAGTCTTTTAGCTCTGAAGGAGTTTCAAGCACAACTGGAACGGCAGCATGTACTGATTCGCACCGACAACACGCCTGTGGTCGCAGACATAAATCGCCAGGGCGGCGTCCGTTCGAAGGCGTTGTGCAAGCAGGCAGCGATGTTACTGCTATGGGCGGATTCTCGCCTTCTATCCATCAGAGCAACGCACATCCCGGTCTTTTGAATCGCGGGCAGACATGCTTTCAAGGAGGAGAATTCCTCAAGGGAATGGAGGTTACACCCGAGTCAGTTCGGATGATTTGGAACCTCTACGGGAAGCAGAGGTGGATTTATTCGCCACGAGCGAGAATGCACACTGCCCGTCGTTCTTCTCTCTGTCCCACTCCCGTTGGAAGGGGACGCGCCACAGCGCGCTGGCCGACAGCCAGGCTTTATGCGTTCCTCCGATCAAGATATTGCCTCTGGTGTTATGCAAGATCAGGGAGGAGCGGCGTCCGTCATACTCATAGCTCGAACTGGCCGAACCAGCCTTGGTTTCCGGACTTGACAGAGCTGCTGATAGCCCCTGGCCGATTCCGGTCAGGAAGGACATGTTATCTCAGGTGGACGGCTCGGTGTGGCACCAACCCAGAACTATGGAACCTTCATGTGTGGTTGCTTCAGGGTTGTCAGGGGAGCTAGGCGCATTGCAGGCTCGTGTGGTCGGCACACTCACGGAAGCGAGCACCCTCTACAAGACGATTATATGCCTTAAAATGGGGAGTGTTTGTGAAATGGTGCCATCAGGCTCACATCGACCCGGTTGTTTGCACCGTGTTGGATGTTCTGAGTTTCCTGCAGTACAGGCTGGATAGTGGATCGTTACCCTCGACGCTAAAAGTCTATGTGGCGGCCATTGCTTCGTTCCGTTCACCGCAGGGTGGCCAGTCGATCGGCAGAGACCCCATGGTGGTGAGTTTTCTTAAGGGAGCGAGAAGGCTACACCCTCCGAGGCCACCTTCGGTTCCGCCTTGGGACCTAGAGGTGGTGTTAAGAGCTCTCTCTCAGCCACCTTTTGAGCCGTTATCATCAGTGGGTTTGAAGGAGTTGTCTCTCAAAACTGCACTCCTTCTTGCACTCGCGTCAGCCAAGCGCATAGGAGATTTGCACGCCTTTTCTGTGGATAGTGACTGTATTCGCTTTGGACCCGGTGACTGTAGCGTCACTCTCCGGCCAAGAATGGGGTATGTACCTAAATCACTTTCTACACCCTTCAAGATACAGACTGTTTCTCTGTCTGCCTTGTCTTCCGAGTCAGCAGCCTCGAGTGAGACAGATGCTCAGACTTCGGTGTGCCCTGTCAGGGCTTTGAGGATTTACATCGACCGATCGCGAGCTTTCGTCCAATCTAACCAGCTATTTGTATGTTATGGTGGTTGTGCGAGAGGCCGTGCTGTGTCTAAACAGAGGCTCTCCCACTGGATCGTGGACGCTATTACGGCTGCGTATACGAACCAAGGTTTGGAATGTCCTTTACACATTAGCATTCAACGAGGGCCATGGCTTCCTCGTGGGCTTGGTCGAGAGGTATGTCTATTCAAGATATATGTGTTGCAGCCGGCTGGTCTTCTGAGAATACTTTCGCCAGGTTTTACAGGCTGGACGTTCAGTCTTTGCCTCCCAGGTACTGTCGGTAAGTGGCTGATGCATGTTTACTACATTGTTTGCTCTGCATACCCTTACTAATCACGGTTGTTCTGCCCTGTGCTCAGTGCAGATTCCTGTATTGTGTTGTTTTATCTAGCGATACTTTTATCATGCTAGGTTGGGGTCATGCTATACAGTCTGTGCAGTTCCTTATGCTCACAGCAAGTTGCCCTGTTTCAGCGCAGCCAACGTTATTTCTATCCAGATATGCAAATTTGTATACCTTTGGGTTAGACGCTCATTGGCTTACAGCCACCTATCAGCGGTGAGCTCGCCTACAGCGTCACTATTGTGGGAAGTGTCTACGGCGTATTCTATCTGCTGTGTTTTGGGGTAGGGCTTCGTAGCCTCTCTCACGGCGGGATTTAATATCGCTCCCATAACGGAGAAATCTCCGTGATGTCTCGTGACAGCTCGATAAAGGAACGCCCGGTTACTGTCGTAACCTCGGTTCCCTGAGAGCGGAACGAGACATCACGGTAGACGCCGTGTTCGCTACTCCTCAGCTTACGGTGTTCAGTATCCGATTCTGATATAATTGTCGCGAGCATCGATTTATACTGTCTCGAGCTCGCCGTATTTGCATGCTTTATGCGACAATTGGCCAGTCATTTGACTGGCGTGAGCCAATAGGACTTCAGGAAAGGTTGAAGGGAAGAAGTTCCCATAACGGAGAAATCTCCGTGATGTCTCGCTCGCCTCAGGGAACCGAGGTTACGACAGTAACCGGAGCGATTTGTTTATTTTAGAATATAACGATTATTAGAGTATATTTAACAAGACAATACTATTTCAGTACTTTAAAGTTTGACATGCAGTATAATGCGTTAATTACCATTTCTTAGTAATTAATTGTGAATTTTACTAGCAATTTTGAGTGAAAATTATCTGCACCATTTTTTTTGTGTTTGAGGGAATGTGTAAATTTTAAGTAGCGAGTTTATATAGATATTTAGTTTTTCACCTTTGTTATTACCGTCTCAGGTTACGCATAGAACCATGGTTCCCAGAAGGCTTTGGGAATGCTTCCAGCGTGACCGTGCTCTGAACCACGTGTGTAATCTGTCCAATGGATGGGCAAGATCTCACGGGCGGGTGACGTAATCGACCAGGAAGCTTAAAAGCAAGTGCGGTGGAACCGGCATCAGCTTCTAGGTGTAAAGCAACTGCTTGCAGGGATGCCGCAAGTATGGCCTTGAGATGCAGCGTCTCGTTCCCTACGGGGAACCATGGTTACATGTGTAACCTGAGACGTTCCCCTTTAGGAACTCGAGCTGCATTGAGACGCTTTGGGAATGAGATGCCCACGCCGCCAGACTTTCAAAATCCCTGCCTAGTGTGGATGGAGCACAGATAGGGCGAGAGAAAAAAGGCCACGAGTGGCTAAAATGGGTGGGGCTTTCGTCCTGAAGGCCAACTTCTTGGAAGTGAGTCTTGATCCCCAAGAAAGGGGAGAGCAGAGGACTCGAGGCTATGGAATGGCATCCTAATCCGCCACATAGCATAAGCTCTCTGGCCGTCAGCCTCAGCCTCTGGAGGAAACATGTAACTAGGAGGTGTCTACTGACTGCCCACCAAGAGGGGTGCGGTAGGCCGGTAAATCCACCACACATACCTTTAGGGTGGAGTGGGTTAACCCTGCGGAGGAACAGGCCGAAGGCCTCAGCGTGACGACTCTCGAGATTGAGAGGAGGCCTGGAACACTCCAGACACTGGGAAACTTGTCTGGAGCTTCATCTTCGACTCACATAACTACCCCAGCGGAGCTCTGGTGAGCAGAGGCCTCTAAAACTTTCTGAGCGAGAGGAGGCCTGACGACACTCGCCGACCGGTCGAGCTCTAGGAGCGGAGGCCCCAGCATAACGACTCTCTAGATTGAGAGGAGACCTACTACACTCCACACACTGGAAATCTTGTAAGGAGACTAACGAAGAGCTTACTACTCGAAAAAGCTATCCACATGGAGCTCTGCTGATCGGCTCTAGGCACGAAGGCCTCAGTATGATGACTCTCTATACATAGAAGAGGCTTACTACACTCCCTAAAACACTCGTAGTGACTGTTTCACCATTATTGTTATGCTTCATCACCAAAGCACACTTTCCATGGGTGTGGGAACTCTCTTGAACTGGTCTCTGGTATGCCTAGAGCTGCTAGCTTGGTGCCCTGAAGCGGAGGACCGGCAGGAGACGGACGATCTAGCTTCTCTAGAGACCCCAGAAAGGCCGGCTTGCCTCTCAGCTCCGCTAAGTTTTCGGGCAGAAGTAATTGAGAAATACGTTCGCTGGTGACCGCTGTGCCCTGGAACGCTGGCAGGGTTGGCAGACCGATCTCCTGAGGGCACCGAGGAGAGTCGGACACAGTATAATGCTGTGTAACCTGCTCTTAAGGGGGGCCTCCCCCCATACACCTTGGGCCATGCCTTTCAGGGTTACTTGGTTGAGGAATTCTTAGCCTGAAGGACGGTCCGCAGATCCGGCTTAGACTTCGTGACTTCCGGCTTTCTCCTTCATGTCAGACAGGGTCAGCCAAAGATGTCTCTCCGCAGCCACCAGCGCTGCCATCGACCTGCCGAATGCACGGGAGGTCTCTTTGGTGGCGCGGAGAGATAAATCAGTGGTTCGGCGGAGCTCAGAGATGTCATCAGAATTTAGGTCCTCTTCCTCATCCAGCTCTTTAAGCAGGTCGGCTTGGTACGCCTGTAACACCGCCACGGCGTACAGAAACACACCAGCCTGACCTGCTGCCGCATACCCCTTGGCCACCAGCACTAAAGTTGTGCGCATTGGCTTGGTGGGCAAGGTCGGAGCCTTCAGAGACAACTCCGCACCGGGGGACAGATAGCTCACGAGCGTCATTTCTACCTGGGGCATCGCTCTGTAAGTGCACTCTTTCAACCCCGCTACATTACCAAAGCAGTCAGAAGAGGCGGGGATGAAGAGGCGAGCCGAAAAAGGCTTAGCCCACGACCCCTACACCTCGGTGTGGAGGTCGGGAAAAAATTACAGTCTCTGGCGTGGAGGCGGCGGCTTGACACGCAGAAAGTGTTCATCTAACCTGCTTTTCTGCGGTTCAACCTAATTCTCAGTGGGCCAGTCGATATTAAGCTTGGCCACAGCATGAGTCACCACCTCTATCAGCTCATACTGGGGTGAATGAAGGGGCGAACCCTCATCGACGTCCCTGGGGGGAAGAAACCTCAGAGCGGGCTTCCGATTGCAGAGAGCAGCCGTTGGATCTGGCAGGTGAGGAAGAAGATAGGGACTCACCCATCTCCATTCCCTCCGCCAGATCCATCTGTGAACCCCACGAGACCAGCCGCCGCTGGGGACCAGAAGAGAGCCCTTCAGGAGCAAAGTGCATGCAGCGAGAGACGCTCACAATGCGAGCAGTCGGCTCCCTTGAGCTTCGCTCCCAAGCAGACCACACACAGACTGTGTGTATCCCCAGCAGTGATGTAGCGTTTGCAGGGAGGAACACACAGCCTGTAATGTGATTTGCTCTTGCCCGAGTGCTTGATTTTAGCAGCACTTTTAGACATTATTGGAGCTTATGTTAAGTGATTGTGTAGGGCCAAACAACACTAAATAAGACTCACAACCCAGATCGACAGACACACACAGAGTAGCGGTTGCTGAATGACAAAAAGCTGACGCCGGTTCCACCGCACGTGTTTTTAAGCTTCCTGGTCGATTACGTCACCTGCCCATGAAGTCTCGCCCATCCATTGGACAGATTACACACGTGGTTCTTAGCACGGTCATGCTGGAGATGTTCCCGAAGCGTCTTGAGTTCCTGAGTGGGAACTCTGTCTTCACTAGTTGACTTGAGTGGTCCTGCAGTGTGATAAATGAATGAACTCATTATGTAATAATTTAATTTAATTCAAAGAGAAATTCCAGCACATCCTATTTTTGTTTATTAATGGTTACCATTTTAAGATGTGTTGTTTGAGAGTTCACTGCTCATTTCTAATATCAGTAACACAGTTGTTGACTGATAAGAGTGAGTAGTCCCGTGAGCAGCAGAAATGATGCTGGTGTTTTAACACAGGTATTATCATAAACACAGACTGATCCACAGGCCTGTTGTGTGTTGATGCGGTCATGTGTTTGCGTAGCAGCCTATGTGTCCCCAGTTGTCCCGCAGACGACCCTGCCTGACCCTGACCAGGTTAAAGCACCTCTAGAAGAGCCTCAGAGGACAGATGTGTAATGCATGTGTGTGTGTGTGTGTGTGTGTGTGTGTGTGTGTGTGTGTGTGTGTGTGTGTGTGCAGTTGAGGTGTACAGCTGCAGCGCAGGTGACAGCGACTGCTCTCAGTGTTGGGGCCGTCAGACGCAGGGCCACATATGTGTCTGGTGTGATAACAGCTGTCAGCAACGGGACCAGTGCCACACCATCACCACACTCTGCCCGGACCCACACATACAGAAGGTACCGCACACACACACACACACACACACACACACACACACACACACACACACACACACACACACACACATGCTGCTCGGACCCACACATACAGAAGGTAGCACACACACACACACACACACACACACACACACACACACACACACACACACACGCTGCTCGGACCCACACATACAGAAGGTAACGACACACACACACACACACACACACACACACACACACACACACACACACACACACGCTGCTCAGACCCACACATACAGAAGGTAGCACACACACACACACACACACACACACACACACACACACACACACGCACTTACACACACATGCATGCACGCACACACGCACTTACACACATGTTTACTTAGCTATCTAAGTGGGGACTCTCCATAGGCGTAATGGTTTTTATACTGTACAAACTCTATGTGCTATTGCCCTACACCTAAACTTAGCCCTCACAGGAGACTGTGCATTTCTACCCCCCACCCCCGCCCCCCCTCCAAAAAAAGGGATAGGGTCTGTATGATTTGTAAGTGTCTTGAAAAGGGGGGACATTGGGCAAAGCCTCATAATTCACCTTCTCCTTGTAATACCTGTCATACCGGTGTCATTATACAAATGTATATCCTCACATGTCACAGCCCCCCCCCCCCACACACACAGTGAGGTTAGATAGAGACTTTAGATCCTGTTTCTCAGACGTTTCTTCTGTAGAGATAGTTCTCTCTAAATTAAAATCCAATCATTGTTTATTCACCCTGACATTCTTCTGAAGCTTCTTTTGTTTTCTGGGCATGAAACAAAGCATGCTACATTATTTGGACAAAGAGAGGAGGGCATTGGCTTTAGAACAACACCGATATGATTCAATAATGACTGAATGGAACGGTTCCTTAAACTCCTGTAGAGTTTTAACAATGTGCTCAGATTCATCAATGCTAAACTCTGCAGAGAGGAGATAGAATCTGCTGTAAATTAAACATTAGAGTTGAGCCAGATACTCGGCTGAAACGAGTATCCGGTACGGATAAAGCACTTTTGCCGAGTACGAGTATCATACGAGTAATACGAGGAGTCAATATCTGTGCTCGGATTGAATAAACATTCTCATTGGTAGCTGACTGTGTCTGCGTTCTGTGATAGGCTAGTCACAGCGCCTCCCAACACACATACAGATTTAGGGCCCGTTTCACATATCGCGCCTTAAAACGTGGAAAACGCCAGGCGCGCTGCTTTCCTTTTTCCAAAGCGTCGGGGCGGTTGCGCTCGGAGGCATTTGTCGTTGCTAAGCAACCATCAGCTGCGCTCTCCGTTACAAGAAGGAAATTTCGTCACATGACCCGTGGTGCGCTTTGGGGCATTCTGAAAAGTTGAGATGTTTTTATCTCGATGCGATGCGGCGGGACGCCGCCTGGAAAACGAGCGCACCGCGTCCTTCCATTATGAGCACGCATACGCGCGTCTACATTTGAAATAACGAACTTGAGCGCAAAGACCGCGATATGTGAGCGGCCCCTTATTGTGTTGCTGTGTCCCGCTCTGCTCACTCACATAGAACACTGAGAAGAGAACAGCGCGCTCTCTCTGTCTCTCCCTCAGTCACTCAGGTTCGCGGGTTTTCCGTTAACGTTTAGGGTTTCTTCAGCTTCAGGTTTGTTTTTTACTTTGGTTTGTGGTACTTACTTATTAACCAGTAGAGTTTTGGTAAACGTGGGGTTTGTTCAGACGTGGTGCTTGGTAGAATGCGACTCGCGTCTCTGCCTGTGGGATATTTTTTTTTTTTTTTTTAAACCGTCAGCTGGCTCTAACCAGTTTTTTTTACTTCACGCACTGAGTGTCTGACACTTTCTTGCTGTATTTCATAAAAAAAAAGGAAGTAGTGGTATAAAACTATATTACAAATTAATTAGCTACACACACACACACACATACCTGGTGTGGAAATAAAAAAAATATCACTGATCATAAAACAATTAAAAGTTAAAAAAAGAAAGTTATGTTGAGATGAAAACTCTTGTTCATTACATTTTACTTCATAATTGCAACCGCATGTGTTGTATTCATTGTTGCAAAACTTGTTCTGTATATAGTTCGTTTGTTATTGTGATCAAAACCATTGATCTGAAGCTCAATGCTGATGCTGTCATGTAAATAGTTTTCTAATCAGCAATAAATATAACAATTTCTGATCAACCCATATCAATTGCATGCTTAAAATAACATACCGGTTAAAGCCCCGCCCATTTCAAGACAACCCGACCCACTTCCAGGTTAAATCCCGCCCACTTCCGGGTTAGGCCCCGCCCAGTCCGAGTACAGATACAGATAATTCATATGGTTAACAGATACAGATACAGATAATGCTGTACTCACTCATCCCTATTAAACATGTATCTTGTTATCTGAGTTATGAGATCCATATTACTTCTGTAATAAATTGCTGTCTAATGTAGTTTAGTCTTTTTTATGTTGGTGAGTTACGTGACACACATAAAATGTACAGTTTTACATTTCCGCTATAAAGCTTTATTCTTTTATTATATTGTTCCATGACCAGCTAACGAGTTAGAAAAACAGAAGGGATCAGTTTGGGTTTGACATCAACAAACAAGATTTAATAAGACCGTATAAGGGGTAGATATGCTGTAGTGCTGTTCCCTGAGGATTGAGCTCGTGTTTTACAGGAGTGCTCAGATATAGAGCAGAGGTTCAGACAGATCTACTGCACAAACAACACTCGACTGGTAGAGTGTGTGTGTGTGTGTGTGTGTGTGTGTGTGTGTGTGTGTGTGTGTGTGTGTCTGTGTGTGTGTGTGTGTACGTGTGTGTGTGCGTGAGAGAGAGAGTGTGTGTGTGTGTGTGTGTGTGTGTGTGAGAGAGAGAGAGTGTGTGTGTGTGTGTGTGTGTAGAGAGAGAGAGTGTGTGTGTGTGTATGTGTGTGATATGTGTGTGTGTGTATATATGTATGTGTGTGTGTGTGTGTGTGTGTGTGTGTGTGTGTGTGTGTGTGTGTGTGTGTGTGTGTGTGTGTGTGTGTGTGTGTGTGTGTGTGTGTGTGTGTGTGTGTGTGTGTGTGTGTGTGTGATGTGTGTGTGTGTGTGTGTGTGTGTGTGAGCATCCTAGCATTGCCTCAGAATCATGTCTGCAGTTGAATGTGTTTAAGAACAGTGTGTGATTAGTGTGCTCTCCTCACACGTTCTCTATCTGTCTCTGTGTCTCGCTTCGCTGAGGGTGTAAATGAAGGGAGCAGCAGGTAAAGTGATGTGAAGTGGGACTCGTTACACTCCGAGTGCTAATGATGCTCGCGAGACTGTTTACAGGCCGTCACAGATCTCACACGTGTCTTTACATATCCCACTTCAACGGCTTTCACTCTTTTTTCATGCAGTACTGTCTTTGTGATGAAACTTTTCAGTGCACCACTACACAGATTTCTCTCTTCACTGATAATATTATGGCCAGGACATTTCTTATTGAAACATAGTTTTGGCAGCTGTTGTTACCAGAATAATTGTGTAAAAAATACAGAAACACTGTCAACACATTTACAGAACAAAACTGTAAAATTTACAGTATAAAACTGTAATTTACAAACAAAGAAATTTGAATGTAAACCACTAAATTCACTTCTATTAAAATCTGTTTTGTACCGTTAACATGCTGACAGACAGCCACCATAAAAATGCAGGAGGTAAAAGAGAAAGCCACATGAAGAATCAAAGCTCATAACAAGCAGCTTTGCCACAAGCAGAAGT